>CAHIKZ030000302.1:2390000-2452500 GCA_903632075.3 Acanthosepion pharaonis
TCAATATCTTAGTTATATTCCTTTTCAAACCTGGAATGTTTTTTCTCATCTTATTTTTCTTTTTTTGGTATCGGATTCCTTTAGTAGTTGTTAGAGTACATTCTGACTTTGCAATCTCAGGTACGTTTCTTCCGTGTTTTGTTTTCTTATGGGCGTTGTACGCTGTTTTTTTAATTTTTTTTTTATTTGTTTATTCTTGGCAAATTCAATATTTCCGATATATATATATATATATATATATATATATATATATATATATATATATATATATATATATATATATAAAAAGAACGTGCTTTCGGTGAGGGATAATATGTATATTTATTGATATATACGTCATAGCACTGTTGTATTACACTGAGCGCTGTTTTATTAACACCAGCTCTATATGTACGATATATATTATATATATATATATATATATATATATATATATATATATATATATATATATATATATATATATATATTGGCTTATTGGTGGGGGTACGCGATTATTTAAAGACGGGACCAGACAACCGATGCTGCTGTTGTTTTCTGACCTTACCACTGAGATGTTTGCATGTGTTTGTCCACCTATAGCTACACCTGACGCTTTGGTGACATCTGCGCGTAGCCCTGATTACACTAAATTGATTTTGGGCTTTTTTTTGTCTCTGAGAAGAAAGAAAATCCTGTTGGAATTATTTACATTATCCGCTGCCGTTTTAAACTCTGAATTGTCTTTTGTTTGTGACTGATGAGATGTTTTGATTACAAGAAACTTCCACGTTTTTTTTTTTATTATTATATTCATTTTTATTGACTTTTTCACGTTTTTTTTTTTTTTCGTTTGTTGTTTTTCTTTGTTGAAACAACGTTCCGACAGATGCGTTATTTGGCTTTTATCTTTTTACATGCGGATGTCTTTAGATGTTTCTTTTTGCTTTATTTCTTTTTCTCATCTTCGATCCGATAGCCACTGTTTCGAAGAAATCAAACGACAACGTTTGAAAGTGGACGACGACGATTCGTGTTTATTCCGCTAAAGAGATCCCCACGAGTTTGTGAAACTGAGTATCAAAGATTTATGATATTTTGAGAGAAGTAGATAGATAGATAGATAGATAGATAGATAGATATGGCTGGACATAGATAGATAGATAGATAGATAGATAGATAGATAGATAGATAGATATGGACGGACATAGATAGATAGATAGATAGATAGATAGATAGATAGATAGATAGATAGATAGATAGATAGATGTACGTAAATAGATAGATAGATAGATAGATAGATAGATAGATAGATAGATGTACATAGATAGATAGATAGATAGATAGATAGATAGATAGATAGATATGGACAGACTGAAATAGATAGATAGATAGATAGATAGATAGATAGATAGATAGATATGGACAGACTGAAATAGATAGATAGATAGATAGATAGATAGATAGATAGATAGATAGATAGATAGATAGATATGGACGGACGTAAATAGATAGATAGATAGATAGATAGATAGATAGATAGATATGGATAGACTGAAACAGATAGATAGATAGATAGATAGATAGATAGATAGATAGATAGATAGATATGGGCAAACTGAAATAGATAGATAGATAGATAGATAGATAGATAGATAGATAGATAGATAGATAGATATGGACGGACGTAAATAGATAGATAGATAGATAAATAGATAGATAGATATGGACAGACTGAAATAGATAGATAGATAGATAGATAGATAGATAGATAGATAGATAGATAGATATGGACGGACATAGATAGATAGATAGATAGAAAGATAGATAGATAGATAGATAGATAGATAGATAGATAGATAGATAGATATGGACGAACGTAGATAGATAGATAGATAGATAGATAGATAGATAGATAGATAGATAGATATGGACAGACTGAAATAGATAGATAGATAGATAGATAGATAGATAGATAGATAGATAGATATGGACAGACTGAAATAGATAGATAGATTGTTAGACAGATGGATAGTTATATAAATAGATAGATATGGACAGACTGAAATAGATAGATAGATAGATAGATATGGACGGACGTAAATAGATAGATAGATAGATAGATAGATATGGATAGACTGAAACAGATAAATAGATAGATTGTTAGACAGATAGATAGTTATATAGATAGATAGATAGATATGGGCAAACTGAAATAGATAGATAGATAGATTGTTAGATAGATAGATAGATAGATAGATAGATAGATAGATAGATAGATAGATAGATATGGACGGACGTAAATAGATAGATAGATAGATAGATAGATAGATATGGATAGACTGAAATAGATAGATAGATAGATTGTTAGACAGATAGATAGTTATATGGATGGATAGATATGGACAGACTGAAATAGATAGATAGATAGATAGATAGATAGATAGATAGATAGATAGATAGATATGAACGGACGTAAATAGATAGATAGATAGATAGATAGATAGATAGATATGGACAGACTGAAATAGATAGATAGATAGATGACAAATCGACTTAACTTTCGACCTACTTCAAAGTTTCGCAGATATAACTCTGATTAGGGCCCGATAAATATATTGAATTTTATATATATATATATAATATATATATATATATATATATATATATATATATATATATTCCTCATAAATCGCTAAAATAGCCTAAATAAATTTGGGATGCGATAAAATCCTTTTAGAATATAACAAGTCACATATTGAAAATCCTTAAATATGGCTATAAAATGTTCTTTTTTATCTCAGGTCGTTACATATATTCCTTCGTTTTTTTAAGTTATGCGAATGATCTCGTAGAATAACCTTTCGTAGAATTCTTCGCTTCTTAGTAATTGTGGCCATCCTGTAAAACTGTTTTCTAATGTTATCGAAATTCTATTTCAGATTAGACATGACTTTGAGATGGAATGCCAACTAAACAAGAATGGACATGTCCTACATCTTTCTTTTTATCAAGGTCACCAAACTACCAAAGTTGCTCGAAACATTTTCGCTGTGTACAGAGATGATTTTATTACGGACAGAATGAAACAGAAAATGGTTTTCCCGTCTCATGAAAGAGAAGTGTGAACACACACACTCTGAGCCTTCTGGCCAACCTATTCAGTTAGATGAGAACCAATTGTACGTGCTGATTACAGAAAAACCGCGCCAAATCAGTAGGAAATTATCTCAGAAGATGGCAACTGTCGTTCGTCATCTTCCCTCAATGTGTAAGGTCCAGAATCACGGAGCCTGGTTGCAACCTACATTGATCCATAAAGACAGTCCTCCCTCCATTGCTACCAATTTATTCGCTCGGTACCAGGCTAGCCTTGGATAAAGAAAAGTGCTCAGTTGTTAAGTTCTGCCACACTCACCATATACTCAAGATTTAGCCCCTTCAGACTACCACCGTTTTCGATCGCTTTCTAACCATTTGAAAGGTGTGTCGTTCAACAATGACGTGGAGCTTAAAACGTGGCTTGATGAAGTTTTTCATTCAAGTGAGTTCTATCGTAGAGGCATTGAACAATTGGCAGGGGCAAGGGGTCGTAAACAACGAAGTTGAATATATTGTTGAATTATTTATCAGAACTATTAATAAATAAATATTAAAATAAATTATAAAGAAGTAACCTTATATATATTTTCGTCTGGATAAGGTATATTTTCGGAAAAATGTCTTAGGAAATTAAACCCGCCAAATTTGTTAAAGGTTATATAATTCGAGATATTAGATATGATTGATTGACTTTTAAACGACATATCAACACCTTAAGTGTCATTTAATGCCAAAAGTTAATTTTCTTTATGTTATTCTGCTTTCACAGTTGAATTCATAGTAGTTGATACTCATCTTTTGTTCATATACACAAGCGGTAAGTAATATTCGTTTTATCCATGGAAATGAAGTCTCCAAACATACCGACTGTCAGTTTCGACCGGATATTTTTCTCTCAAAGCATATTCTCAATCTGGACGACAAAAAAATTTGTCATAATTGAGCTGTCATTGAGGAAAATACTCGGCAAACTGCACAAGGGTTCAAAAAGCAGCTCAATATAAGTGATATTTCGATCCTAGGACACATTTATGGACACGATAAAGTGTTTAAACTTGGTCCATGAGGTCACCATGGCTTGATTGCTTTTCAGCTGAATCAAAATGTTGCTACTGAACGGTTCAGTCTAAAGAATCTTCAACTCTGATAAAAAATGTGTAAACCTGTATATACCTGTCCATCGAAAATGACAACCTTTGAAAAAGGAGTATCTATCCCCAAACTATAATTACGCCACCACAAAATAAAATGATCTGCATTTGATCTATTTTAATGAGCTAAAACAAAACTAAACCGAAATTTGTCATCGGTTTGAAGCAATACACAAACATTTACAGAAAAGGCGTCCATCTTTGATTAATTATAAAGAGGGCATGATCTTAAATAAAATAATTGTCAGACTTAGTCCATTTCATAATATATATATATATATATATATATATATATATATATATATATATATGATATGAAAAAAATATTCTTAAGGTGTGCTATATTTATGGGATAAAGTGCTCAATATCAGAGATAGCGTGTGTAAATATAAAAGTGAACAGAGAAGTCAACACTTAGAGGCGACAGTCTGTTTCAAGCTAGACGCAACCGTCAGGCCTGACGATTGCGTCTAGCATGAAACGCATGAAACAGACTGTGTTGATTTCAATGTTCACTTATATATATATATATATATATATATATATATATATATATATATATATATATATGTATGTATGTATGTATGTATGTATAGTGTCTAGCCATACAGAAAAGCTATGATACAGCAAAACAGTCTGTTTGTGGATGACAATATGCTCCCGGGAAATCCGCTAGAGCTCTCTTGAAGAAAAGGATAGTTAAAAAAAGGGCTCCTACCGTTATTAACGCATTGCTCTTCAACTGAATTGAGCTCTCCGGGCCACTGGCGTATTTCTATAGAAAACGTTAAAATAAAATTCCTGTCTTAATTTTTTTCGAACCAGTAAAAAACATAGAATAATTACAGTAATCTCCAAAGACTGCTTCTATGGATTCCTCAATTATGTACGAAATCCGGGGTCAGGTATTTGTCTATCAGTCTCATTTATGGGAGTTGTTCCCAAAGTAAAGTCTCCTATTTTATTATGTTTACAAGAAGCAGCCAGGAACTGGTGTTTTTATTTTTGTTGTTGATATTGTTACTCGTAGCAGCTGAACGTAGTCTGGTAAAACGGTGTCATACAAGAGAGTTTGAACGACCCATGGCTACCTCAAAGAATTCCTCTACTTGGAAAAAAAAATGAACTCACTGACATTCATCGACGCAAGTTGGGCATTCACAGAGTCCAAATAAGGAATATACCCGGTGACTACTGCGTGTCGTTGAACAAGTGGGTTGCTTCCCCTTCTGCAAACTTTTATGACGGTGGCATATAGCACTGGTTAAAACGATTTTTGGTGCCAAGAAACAAAATACATTATTTGATAATTTGATGGTGCTGATTCCAAAAATGACATTAGTTTTGCATGGTTAGCTACCATTTTTGCTGTACTGAAATTGTCCATTTTTGGAAAAAAAGATCTATTTACGATTTTGGCTGATCGCAAACTTTAGTTAATGAAGGTGATAGAAACCCATCAATTTTCAGGTAGGCCGAGCAATTTATGTCAGCCACCTGAATTAAACTAATTTTATAACAAAAGAAAAGTGTTTTTGAGTCAAAAATCTTAAAATAGAAGTACCAAGTTTTCTAATTTATCTCCAAAATTCAAATAAACTGATAAATTTTAATAGTAATGCACATTAGTAAATCTGATAATTAAAAAAATGAAACCCTAAAATCTTGTTTGATATTCATAAATGTATCTCATCACTTTTATCCCTTCACTACGGAAGGAAACCAAGGACATTGAGAATATTTTGTTTTCACAGTTGGAAAGAAACTCCAACTAAAGACATCCCAATTGAATGCACCTATTCCATTGTACATGATACTGCTGGAGTATCAAAAGAGACTTAAATAACATTGAACATGACTGACAATCAAGAAAGAGAAAATCTTTTACCATAGTTCTTATGTTCAAGAAGATTTTATTTCTTCTGTTTGTTTATTAAATGACTTGATGAAAATACTTGTTCGTCTTGGTACCTTCAATCGTGATAATTTTTAAAGACTTAGGTTCTGATTGTTATTGCAAAAACACTATTTCTCAATAGGCAGACCAATATTTGTCGGTTTAAATACAAATTGAGAGGTTTCTACAATTTTATTTTGAGAAATATTGCCATCAGTCAATATCATATATACAGAAAACAAATGAAAAATGCTTTTTTCCCCAAAAATGAGGCATTTCTCTATAGTAAAAACGGTAGCTAACCAAGAAAAAGTAAGGTCATTTTCAGATTCAGTGCCCTCAAATTAGCTTTAAAAAAAAAAGATGTTTGATGTCTCGACACAATTTCAATTTTTTTTTTTGTTGACCAGTGTAATAAAAGACCACATATTTCCCGAGTCGATCTGGAAAAGAACACTCATTATCGAAGTTTTTTTTTTCTGTCTCCTCGTTCTTTATTCTCTCCTGACCTTCCTTCATCTGACTATCATCTTTTCTGAGCATTAAGATGAATGGTTTAAAGAAGTAATTAATCATATAAGAGAATAAACTGATATTGAGTGTTTCTTTTTATTGAAACCTATAGGATTTTATGTCAGATGATCAATATTTTTTTAAATAAATATGATTATATTATACATAAAGAGGGCAAAAATATCAATTAAAATTAAAGAAACGTGTGTCCTACTTCCATCTCCAAGAGCGATGGGATTTTATTTTCAACTTCTAAATAAATAAACGGCAAATTCTGTCCCAGCGTCTGAAACACCACTAATTCGGGCCACGCTTGTCTACATTGGTGTATCATACATTTTTGGAATCAAGATGGCCCCGGGATTGACAATCTTCCCTTCAATTTGTGCTTGAACATCCAGCATTGAGATTTGTGTCCAGATGAGGTGGGATCAGTTAAACATTAAGATTATAAAATAACTGAAAAAAAATAGTGATTTTAAGTTTTTAATTTGTATAATATGGTTCAACCCACCATATTGCAGACTCTCTAACATTGATATAGGAAGTTTCTTTCTGAAATTAATTGATAAACATTTCCACAGTAAGCATCCACTACGTAAAATTTTCAATAGGAAAACTCTAAAAATTAGTTACTCATGCGTTAGAAATATAGAGAAAATCATATCTTCCCATAATTGCAGAATACTTAGAAACTACCACGGTAATGGAACACAATCTAGTAACCCTACCTGCAATTGTAGGAATAAAGACCATTGTCCAATCGGGGGTAAATGCAAATCTGAAAATGTAGTATACGAGGCAACTATCTTTCCCGAGGGAAATATAAACGAGAAAAAAAGATACATAGGTATATCCGCCGGTGATTGGAAACAGCGTCTATACAACCATAGACGCTCATTTAGATATAGATGCCTCAGTAGACAGACTTCCTTATCCAAACACTACTGGGAACTGGTGGATACGGGATTAAACCCAATTTTGAAATGGAGATTCCTATCTAGAGCCAGAACACCTAATAACTTCCGCGATCGGTGTGATCTATGCATGGCGGAAAAAAATCTTCATTATCAAAGATAAAAATCGAGATGAGCTGCTGAATCTTCGGAATGAGGTATTCTCTAAATGTAGACATAAGAAAGGTTTCAAAACTTGAACACCGTTGTGTAACATGTTGTCACTTATGTCGGCTCCATCTCGGTCCTATAACATCGGGCATGACATTTTAATTGTATGACTATTATGTTTATCTCTAAATGTACCTTTGTGCACGTTTATGTGATGCGCTATGTATTTATATATATATGTTTGTGTATGTGTGTGCATGTATGTATATATATGTATGTATGTATGTATGTGCATGTATGTGTATGTATATATATATATATATGTATATATATATAAAAATATTTTTATTTTTTTTCATACACGCGCAAATATTTGAATCGTCACTTATTTAGATTTTAACTTTTTATATATATGTACATATGTGTATATCTGTGTGTATTTATATGTATGTATGAGTATGTGTATGTGTGTGTATATGTGTGTATATTTGTATGTATATGTATGTATGTGTATATATATGTGTGCATGTATGTAAGTGTATATATATACGTATGGAGGTGTTTATGTTATGTATGTATATGTATAGGTGTGTATGTGTACTTATGTGTATACATGTTTATGTGTGTGTGTGTATGTGTGTGTGTGTGTATATATACATGTGTAAGGGTGTGTATGTATTTGCATGTGTATATATATACATGTATAAGGGTGTGTATGTATTTGCATGTGTATATATATACATATGTAAGGGTGTGTATGTATTTGCATGTGTATATGTATGTGTATATGTGTGTATGTGTGTGTATATGTATGTATGTGTGTATATATGTATGTATGTGTGTATATGTATGTGTGTATGTGTATGTGCGTGGATGTATGGGTATATGTGTATATATATATATATATATATATGTATGTATATGTATATATGTATGTATAGGTATATATATATGTATGTGTGTATGTATGTATATGTATATGTATGTGTATGTATAAGTATGTATGTATGTATGAATGTATACATGGGGCATATGTATGCGTGTATATGTATGTGAAAAGTGTGTGTATATGAATATAGATGAATATGTGTATGTGTGGATATGTGAATATATTTTTAGGTTTTTGTATATATATATATATATGTATGTATGTTTGTGTATGTGTATGTATATGTATATATATGTGTATATATATATATATATATATGTATATGTATATATGTATGTATATGTATATATATGTGTGTATGTGTGTATGTATGTGCATGTACACGTATGTCTGGGTGTGTGTGTGTGTACATGCCTAAGTGTATGTACCTACTTGTATATGTTTTTTTTTTTTTTTGTGTGTATTAGTATGTGTTTTTGAACATAGAAATATTTGGTCCTTGCGAAATGAGACAATCGTTATATTCATCTTCATATATTTATATTTGATTTTAAATTTTAAGTAAACACAATTTTATTTTCCTTCGTCCCATCCCTCTCCCCCACCCTTTCCCTTTTTTTTTTTTTTTCCCTTCCTATCCGAATTGTCTGTGGTGTGTATATGTCACCACGAAATGTATCTTTATGTATTAGACATCCGTCGACTTTCTTTCTCTCCTCTTTTAAATCCACCCACCCACATCTCCAAAAATTCTCTCTGTCACTCATCCTCATACTTACACTTTCTCTAAATTCTGTTTTGATTTCCGGAGTTTTTTTTTTTTTTTTTTTTTTCTGTTTTCATTTTGAATTTGTCGGTCTGATGATTTGGATCGTATTTACGATTCCAATGGAATAAATTATGACCATGGAATATTAGTGTTTAAGCCTTTTTATTATATATATATATATATATATATATATATATATATATATAGATATATATATATATGTGTGTGTGTGTGTGTGTGTGTGTGTACATACTTTAAATATATATTTATACATCACTCTTTATAAGAAAATAAATAAATACAATTCAACCAATAATAATTAATCTCCGTTTTTTAATGTTATGCGGATTCATCATACTGATAACAATTACCGTTTGCAACCGCCTCGTGTAAAACAATAATTTCGTCTCTTTTATTATTTAGGCACTCCATTAGTTCGTCTGTTTAATCCTATTTCAGTCTATTCAGATCTCTCTCTCTCTCTCTCTCTCTCGATCTGTATCTATCTAATAATCTGCGTAACTTTCTATCTCTCGACCTATCCCTCAATCTCATCATATCTATCTATCTATCTATCTATCTATCTATCTACATCAGTGTGTCTATTTCAATCCTATTTCAGTCTAGTACTATATATATATATATATATATATATATATATATATATATATATATATATATATTCATGCACATTTCATTAAATAATATAGACAAGTGTTGTCTATTTATTTTGTGAACATTCACAGACTATCATCACTCTCTTGTCTGTATCTTGCTTAATATATTTGTAATTGACATCTTTGATAATGGCTTATGTAAGCCTAAAAAGCTTAGATTGTATTAAAAATATGGATCAATATTGTGAATTTCTTTCTTCGTTCGATGATAATGTTATTAAGCTTATCAGACGTTATGAAAGAATTTACATTAAATAAATAGACAACACTTGTCTATATTATTTAATGAAACGTGTATGAATGAAAAGATGCTGCCTAAAACACACAATATATATATATATATATATATATATATATATATATATATATATATATATATTTTTCACTTTTTCTATCTATCTAACAGTCTATCTAACTTTATCTCTATTCATATGTAGCTATAATTTACTGTTCCTCTCTGTATCAATCTTTCCATACATAACTGTCTATCTATTTACCTACCTACCTACCTACCGAGTTCATCTCAAAACGCACATATCTATCTATCGCAATCTGTTCCTATCTATGTATGTATGTTCATATTTATTTGATATTTTTATTTATTCTACTTTGTTTGCGTATTTCATTTTTGTTGATATCTAGCGTAATATATAGCTAGCTACACAATAAATACATTTCGTTTTTATCTTCGCATACTTTCTTCTTTCTTCTTGTCTTTCTTTCTTCCTTCCTTTTTTTCTTTCTTCATTTTTCTTTCTTCATTTTTCCAGTCTGTTATTTCTTTCTTTCACAATCATATTCACACAATAGTTTTCTTCTATCATTTTGCCTTTTCCACTCTCTTCTTCCACGCCCCACTGACCGTTGCCTATGACAGATGCTGCATCAAATACGACAAACCTGCATTGTCTCCCTTGCCCCAGCCTCCTCCATCACAGTTCATTGCTCTTTAGCACAAGCCATAACCGTCACTGCAGTAGCGCGATCCGTTGTTCACAGTTAATGTTCATTTGTTTGTTTTCGTGGCTTTGTGTAAGATGGCGTCTTTTTCGAAGTAACTTCCTCTGACATAACGCGCATGCGCATGTCTTGCCTTTTATTTTCTTTGGACGTCTGTTAGCGTCTATTATTTTTGTGTTACTCATAGCGTCGTTTTTGTTAATTTCGAGATTATATGTCTCTATAATACATGTAAAAAAAACATGACGTCGGTTTAATCATATACATAAAGAAATATATTTTTAAGGTAATAGATTTTATTTATCAATCCGACAGATTTCTAACGACGGTTTCACTCTGCTCAGAGGTACGCAGTTTCGATTCCTGCTGGAGAGCAAACATTTTTCTTTAATGAGATTTCTCAGATAGTCAAAGCGGTAGACGAAAATAAATAAATATACTATTTAATAAATAAATAGACCCTATAATCAAATATTTTTACCCACTAAAAAGTAACGTTTATAGGTACAGAAAACATAAAAATATATATCTATATATTTTAGTGTCTGCGTGTGTATATATGAGTGTTTGAGAGATGGGGAGAGAAGGAAAGAAAAAAGCAGAGAGAGAAAACTTTGAGGTGAATAAAAGCTTTACATATATATATATATGTGTGTGTGTGTGTGTGTGTGTGTGTGTGTAAAAATATATAGAAAATAAGAAAGAACTCGTTAGGTAAATAATCCAAAGTTCTTTAGTATTGTTGTTATTATTTTAAAAAAAACAGTGCTCGATACAAAAGTAGAGCCTAAATATAATTATTTATTTAAAAATATGATTCCATCGCTACATAAGAGTTCTCATGTTTCAAAACAAGAGCAGAAAACTTCAATATAATTATTTGAATTAAATTGAGTTAAAGTACCAAGCTCTGTTCCATCTTCAAGAAATTTCTTTTTCAAAAAAAAATCGCTTGAAGATGGAACAGAACTTGGTACTTTAATTCAATTTAATTCAAATGATTATATTGAAGTTTTCTGCTCTTGTTTTGAAACATGAGAACTCTTATGTAGCGATGGAATCATATTTTTAAATAAATAATTGTATATATATATATATATATATATATATATATATATATATATATATATATATATATATATATGTATAAAAGTGAACATAAACGTCAACACTTAGAGGCGACAGCTGTTTCATGCTAGATGCAATCGTCAGGCTACGAGTGCTCTTATTTTTCTAGGCTATTTATATATACGGGTCAGTGGTGCGTTGTGGGTAGTCTATTTTGGCGGTTATTTTACCGGAAGTCGTTTATTTGTTTATTTATTTATTTTGTTTAAATTATTTGGCTTGTTTTTATTCATTTTTATTTTTTATTTATTTTTTTTCCCTATCTTATATATTTATTTTTTATTTTTATTTTAATTGGTGTTTTTATTAACGTAGTAAAAAATTGTTTATATCGATTATTTAATAGTTTTGTTTTGGTCTGGGAAGATAATTAAAGCTATTTATTCAATAACTTTCGAGAATGATTCGAGGTTTATCACTTGTTTCCTGTTTAGGATTGGTTTTCCGATTCCTTCTAAAGTCTACTTCAACTCTTCTAACGTCTCCACCTACTCCGAGCCTTCGTATGTTGAGCTTTTGTTCTGATAACTACTTTCAACCATAGGAGTCATTTCAAGAATTGTGTGTAGTCAGTATTATAGATACAATTTTATTGGCTAATCTCTGAGGGTGAGGAACGTTGGGATACTATTAGTCGAAAGTGACGTCACGCATAAAACGGTTACACTGGGAATGCATATGCCAAATAATTTTACGCATTATTATTATTATTATTATTATTATTTGTATTAAATATATTATACAAATTTTAAATAACACTTGGCCACGTGCCCATCCATATATATATATATATATATATATATATATATATATATAAACGGTGTAACGGCAAATTTTTTTAGATCATGTAACAACGTGGGATAATTTGTGACAGCCCAAAATGTTTTACCAAATGAGCAATGGTGTGAGGAAAAAGACCATTCAGGCCTTCAGTAATGGTACCAACATTCATACTCTGGGTTCTATCTCCAAAGTACATTCAAGAACCGTCAAAATAACGATGAATAAGTGTAAAAACGAAGGAACAGTGGGGAAGAAAAATGGATCAGGGGGTCATAACAGGAAGAACGATTATCATTTCAACTCAGCTAAATACATTCTTATTGTTCAAAGCAGAGTCTAATAGTGTTAGAAAAACCTTGGAGAATTCCTGTAAGATATCTTTAATAATTTCTAAGTTACAACGTATCAAAGCCTAATCTAGCAATTATAAAATTTTGCTATTACACGAATAGGACAATTTTACTGTTACAAGGATATATATATATATATAATTTACGAATTCCTCGTAGTAAGACAGTATATGTATAGAGGGGAAATATACGCACGCATATATACACGCATGCTGACAGAAACGCACCAAAATGGAAACAGATCCAAGAGCACATAGGGGTCAGTAAAACATTAAAAGATAAAATGCCGATAACTAATTTATCATTTCGCTGGACCAACCTTAATTGTTTTATGACCCTTCGCGCAGAACTCTTCATTGCCAATCCAAGAATGAAATTCGGATTACCAACACACAAACAGAAAATGTCTCATATCGAGAATATTTAACATTGAACATGAGGAAAAATTAATTATTTTTAATAATATGTGGAAATCTCCACTTTTACCTGAAGACGGTCGCGAGACCAGAAACACGTGTCGTAAAATTATGTAAAACAAAGTATATTTTTTCTAAATAAATCCACATTACAACCAAAAACGTTAGCGGCACCTCTCTTCTCTTCTTTTAATATATATATATATATATATATATATATATATATATATATATATATATATATATATATATATATATATATATATATTGTATTGCCATCCTCTGTTATATATATTAGTCGAAAGTGATGTCACGCATAAAACGGTTTACACTGAGCTAAACCACACTGAAAATGAATATGCCAAATAATTTTACGCATTATTATTATTATTGTTTGTATTAAATATGTTATACAAATTTTAAATAACACTTGGCCACGTGCCCATCCATATATATATATATATATATATATATATGTATATATGTATATATATATGTATGTATGTATTGTATTATATTGTCATCCTCTGTTTAGTTGATGTGTGCTTTATTATTCCTTAGTTTTTTTAATAGTTTTCTTAACAAAGAAAATAAAAAAAGATATTTAATTCTTTGAGAAATCAGTATTACCGGAAAATTGAGAATAAAATTAATGAAGCCGAACAGCACAGACAATGGCTTAAAATGTGAAGAAAAGCGAAAGACCACGATAATATCACACGATCAAAACCTCCATAGAAAAAAAAATATCCTGGTCTCAAAAAACGCTTTGAATCGCATTTCAACCCTGACCAGAAATAAGCCAGCTACTAATATTCACCCAACCATTACAAAGCCCGACCCCAAACGTAAACAATAATGAACACCCTGATGAGGAAATTAAGAAAGCTATTAAAAACCTAAAGAATAAGAAACCCTCAATCGACACTGAAGCATAACTTTTGAAAATAGCTTACCTTTCTCCGTGGATTCAATACCAAGTCCTTCTATTTTATGTATGATGTATGGAATGAGAAATACATCTCCCGAAACTGGCGTTTATCACCTATTATTGCATTATGAAAACAGAAATATCTCCCTAAGATCCTCACACATACAGAAATATCTGAATTGGATCTATTATTATAAAAGAATTAGTGACAGTTATATTAACTAGCCTCTCATCGTTTTATATAAGTCAAAACCTCACGTTCTAGTTTGGTTTTCGTTCTGGTACGTAGAGGTCCGAAGACGTACTGGGATTGCTAAAGACGCATTGCAAAAGCTAGGCAGAGTATTACAAGACAGAAGGATTTCGTTGGTAACAAAGAAAAGACCACTGAACTGCTACCTGATATCTGTCCTTCTTTTCAGCAGCGACTGCTAGATGGTCTCCTCAAAGATGAAAAAGAGACTCGAGGCAACGGAGGTATGGTTCTATAGAAGGATGCTAAGTATACCATGCAAGCAACGATGAGGTTTTGGAGAGGATGCAAACAAGGAGGAAGCTTATATTTAAAATAAGGAAGAGGCAGATGAAATATCTGTGACACGTAATGAGAAAGGAGTGATTAGAGAATCTGATACTTAAATGACGACTAGCATTCATATTCATGAGGATTTTCTAAGCATAGTTTAGATGTGGCACAAGGCGAAAATAAGGGGCACCCAGGCAGGATCAAACTCACAAATCAGTCGTAATAGTTCTAGCAAGACAAGCTTGCTTAACAATTACACAACGTCGAGATGCCACAGCATTTATATTTATATTTGTTATTGCAATATTTTGTTAAAGTTGTTATGGTCAAATATTTAACGATGCGATAGGAGAATTTATACAGATATTTTATTGAATTCATACATATATTTTATTGAATTTATACAGATATTTTATTGAATTTCTACAAGTATTTTATTGAATTTATACAGATATTTGATTGAATTTATACAGGTGTCATACTGAATTTATACAAACATTTTATTTAATTTATACAGATATTTAATTGAATTTTTACAGACATTTTATTGAATATATACAAATATTTTATTGAATTTATGCAGATATTTTATTGTCGTAGAACGCGCCATGAGCTTATTTACTCATTAACTTAAGAATTCATCAGAAAATTCAAAATGGGAAAACCATGAGATTTCCACGGGTTAAAATTTGTTTATATTTAAGTTGTATATAAAATATTATTACCACAATATAAGTGTTTATAGGGCTCAATAAACTATTGTTAGAACTATTTAATTTACATTTTATTTACTTTTTCATTGTGTACAAATTCCTTTCGATGGCAGAAAACAGATCTAATATACAGTGTCCCGGAAAAAAATTGGCTTCATTTCGTAGGCAATAATTTTGGAAATTCTTGATGAAATAGCCTCAACTTTTCACAGAATGTATAGAAACAGATCAAGATTTTATATTTAATGTTTTATTTTTGTTATCCCAATGAGAATCCGCGAGAAAGATGGGGCGGGCGTTATCGAGAGGAAGACAGTTTTCTGATGAAATGGCCGCCGCAGTCACCGGACCTATCCCCGTGTGATATTTTTTATGGTTATATGTGAAGGGACTGGTCTATGTCCCCCTCCTCTTCCTGCTAGCATTCATAAACACAAGCAGAGAATCACTTCCGCACTGGATAATGTTACCGTAGTCATGCTACAGCGTGTTTGGCAAAAGCTTAACTACCGATTCGACGTGTGCTGTGTCACAAGCGGTGCACATATTGAACACTTATGAAGTCAGTCCCATAATAAACTTAAGATTTTCAACACCTAAACTGTTCAATTCTATTGAGCTAGAGTTAGCAATTTTCAAGTTAATTGCTTTTAACATGATGTCAAATTTTTGGGGACACCCTGTATATAAGGAATTAAGTTTAGATTAGATGACGATAAGCTAATGTCCTTAAAACAGAACGAATTTAAAATATGTTGGCGTTAAAAACTAACATTTTTTTATACATCTTTTATGATGTCTACTAATGTTGTATATTGCTGCTAGATTCAAATGAGGCGTCGAACACTTATATATAAAAATATATAAATAGCATTATTTTCCTAGTTGCGGCAATTGAGTAGAGTGAGGGAGAATCAGAGAGGTGAGGATTATTCACACAGGAAGTGACGGAGACAAATTCTTCGGTGAAACTCTAACGAGTGTCTCTCTCTCTCTCTCTCTCTCTCTCTCTCTATCTATCTATCTATCTATCTATCTATCTATCAAGGCAACAGTTGGACCATGTTTATAACATTTGAACACACACTCAACTTCACGTGGCTACACCTTCTTCCGGTATGTTGCCTATGCAACTTCTTGTGGCCATGCCTCTTCTGGCCATGTGCCCACGTAACTACGCATTTCCTTCCGATGACGACACCTTTGCACCTTGTTTATTCAAGGCTAAGGACACCTGTGTTTCCTGTTTATTTGAGCCATTTCCCGTTTATGCTATCACCCATTCCGATTTTCTCTCAATCTCTGATACTGCGGAATGAGGTCAAAAGTCTTCCTCACCGATATCCAACACTAATTAATTCAATTGATTTATCTATCCATGTCCTTGGTATGATGATAAACTACATCCGGCAGCAAGGTCTCTGATCGGAAGCTTGCAGGTTGTGAGTAGTGTAGAACCACCTTTTAATTGCTGTCCATCTCAGGTCCACTCTGATCCGGGGTGGCAGCATCTGTTAGGGTCCCAGCTATGGGCAAATAGTTAACCCCCAAAATAGTATTAAAACACTATGAAAGTATTAAAAAACATTTTTATAGTGAAAATACCAGAAATGCATTTTCATAGTAAAAAATACGAACAATGCATTTTTATTAAAAAAAAAAAAAAAAAAATTACCATCAATACAATTTTGTAAAAAAATTATTAACGCTCCCCCCAAAATTAAATTTGGGCTTTCAATGAACCATAAGGAGTTGATATGCCGCTAAACAAACAAACAATATTTATCTATCCCTGATGATCGAATTAATTTCTGCGAAACTTGAATTCATAAAATAAGTTTTTATTTCTTTTCCTTTTTATTGGTTCATTATTAAACTTATATCTTACTTATTATAAAACGCAGATTTTGTGTGTGTGTGTGTGTGTGTGTGTGTCTATACGTTTATATATTGGATCGGATTTCCTATATTTTTCAACCGATTTCAACAAAACTTCACAGGACTACGTAAAATTACCTTGCGGTGGTTCTAAGAGCGCCAAATATTGGAAAAACACAATTGTTTTTGCATGAAATCAATTTGAAAACACGATTAAGAGGCATCACGAGAATGAAAGGGGGACAACTCATATCGAGTTATACTCATTATAAAACCCAGGTTGTTTGTGTGTGTGTGTGTGTGTGTGTGTGTGTGTGTGTGTGTAATAAACCATCGGCAAAAGTTCTCCATTGGTGAGTGATCAGAAGGCGAAAAACCTTGCACACGTTGCAAATGATATGGATTCAGTAACTGCTCTTGAAATACGCTCCATGTTTTTCTGGGATACTTTGAATATACGCTCTTTAGCGCTAGAGGGCGTCGTCAGTGATGTTCTGAATTGGGTCATGGGAGAGTTTCCGGTCTTTCAATTATCATACTCCCCTCACCATGTCGAACCCATCAGAGCTGATCAGTCTCTGATGCCCACCCCCATCTAAATTAACAGCCTGCAGACACTGACTTATATTAGGCAAACCATACCCCTCTCTCACGCATTTGATTGGAAGTTGACCAACAACCAATCACCCATGGTGTGAGTTCTATTTAAGTTGTTTACGGGGGATTTTTTACTGTTTCTTTTTTATGTGGATACTCGTCGGATACTCGGAAGGTAATTATGTGTTTTCCGGTTATTTTTTACTTTCTTTCAAGTTTCATCTTCCTAACTGATAATTACTGTTAGTAAAGAAAATAAAAAAAATAAAAATAAAACAATAAAATAAAATCTTACTTATTATAAAACGCAGATTGCGCGCGCGCGCGTGTGTGTGTGTGTGTGTGTACGTTTATATATGGGATCGGATTTCCTACATTTTTAACCGATTTCAACAAAACTTCACATGACTACGTAAAAATACCTTGCGGTGGTTCTGACAGCGCCAAAAATTGGAAAAACACAATTGCTTTTGCACGAAATCAATTTGAAAACACGATTATGAGGCATTAATGAAAGGGGGACAACTCATATCGAGTTTTACTTACTAATATCGAGTTATACTTATTATAAAACCCAGGTTGTGTGTGTGTGTGTGTGTGTGTGTGTGTGTGTGTGTGTGTGTGTGTGTGTGTGTGTGTGTGTGTTCATTTATATATGGGATTGGATTTCCTACATTTTTCAACCGGTTTCAACAAAACTTCACCTTTTTTGGCGGGTAGTGTTTCTTATTGTCTTGCACACTTTTTTCTTTATTTTTACATTCAGAATGCTTTAAAAATTCCATTTACAAGTGTGACGTCGTCCCCCCTGGTCGCAGCGTCGACTGTGTCGTTCGATCTCGTTCGCGGCGCCAATTGTGACGTGACGTGGTCCAGGGTTCTGATCCTATGATCACGACACCAGTTGTGACGTCTTTGCCGCGGCGTCAGCTGTTCGCTCCTCGCTGCTCCAAGTGTGACGTTCTAACCCTTTGGTTAGATGAATACCATCCTCGTCGTTCCCAACCCGCTTCCAACGCCTGGTTTCCAGGGTAACTGCACTGATCTCCGGTCTGCCTACCCACGTTGTGATTAGATCTTAGACAGACGGGATCAAACAGGGATTGGGCCGTATGCAAGCTGAGTCCAACGGGGTGATAACACACAAGAAAATAAAAACTCACAAGGTCAAAAAATATTGAAGAAAAAAAGGTAACAACATTTTATATCTATTTGCTCGTTACACAAGATTATTCCTACCTCCCAACCCGTTCTGTGGACCGTGGCACCAAGCTTCTACCATACAACTTTTAAGGCTTCGAGTTGCCTGCTCTCTAGAAATTTGCATTTCGGGGTGTGGTTTGGTTTCGACACTGGGCGCTGATCTCTACCTGTCGTTCACGGCTGATCTCTCTCGCCGTCCGTGGCTGCAACTAACTCTCTCTTCAGAGTCTGAATTATTGTTCACTCATCTCTGCCGTCAGTGCGCGAATTAACTTCTTCTCTTCGGCTTCGGTTGGACGAGCTTATTCACTTCGACTTGGGTTGGACGAATTTCTCTTCTTAGGCCAAACGAACCGGGCCCGCCATCCGCGCTCAAACTCCCTCGCCGTCCGCGGCGCAACTCCTTCTCGCCGTCCGTGCTGCAACTGATTTCTGTCGGTTGGGGTCCCGCTTTTATTGACGCCGTAAAAAACTGGGGTGGGTCTGTCGGCGCCAGGGTTTTCTTGATAATTCTAAATACGTATCCACCCTTCTTATTTCTGATTAGGGATTTTCCATACCCGCTTCCCCGCTCCTTCGTTTGTCATGTGACCGCTCTTGGCCAATGGGTCCTAGTCGGGCATCTTTCCTCCTAACTCGCACGTCACGTGACCGCCCTCGGCCAATGAGGCTCTGGTCAGGTGTCTTTCCTCCTCCTTCATGTATCAGGTGACCGCCTTCGGCCAATGAGGCTCTGGTCGGTATCTTTCCTCCTTCCTTCGTGACGTCTTTAATCGGGCGTGGACAATCCGTGGCTTTGTTCGTGGGGGGGGACACCTTGCTTAAAAAAAAAACAAACTTAAACTGCCCTTTTTCGTACGTGACCGAAATGACGCTCTCGGTTTCTTTTACACGCGGTATCTGTCAAACAGTTGATCGCTAATTGGATACGATCTAAGAAAGGGATTTCCCAGACTGGGTGGCGTTCTCGCAAGCTAATAAAAATATTTCACTTTTTTCTTTCGCTCGGAGCTTGTTAACAAAAATCTTAATTATCTCAAAAAGCATTTCTACATCACCTTGTGTGGCTATATTTTCAATTCTGGGATTGTCTGCCTGCATATCCTTAGATAAACTTCCCCATCCCCTTAGACTTTTACTATCATCTCAATGACACCCTTTTCATTTGTTACTTATCAATATTTTTTTTCATTGTCCCTAAAATTCGTTTCTCCAACCAATTGATAACAACTTCCACCTTTCGCGGATTTCGGTCAGGTACTTTGACCTGGATATCTTCCAACATCTGTTATGTATCAATCGTGCGTGTGTGTGCTCGACTTATGACCTGGTTTTCGTATTATATTTTTCTTTTTTTTTTCTTTCCTCTTCTTTTCTTTCTTTCTCCCAGATCGCTTGAACGCAATTAAAGAATTATTCTCAAAACCCAAATATTTTTCAGCTCTAATTAATTATCAAATGGTTAACAAACCGAAAAAACAAATCATATATTTATGAATATCTCTTTTCAGTTTTCTAATTATGCATGGTGCCACACAAGGCAATTTTTTATAATAAAATTCTATTCAATCTGTAGATCCATAACGATTGAAAACAATGTTTTTGTTTGAGTTTGACCAATTTGTAAAAAAAAAAAAAAAAAAAAAACTAATTAAGACATGCGTGTCCGTCAACCAATAATCTTTGTCAATTTTATTTTTCAGTCTTTATGATGGTCGATACTTGATTTATCTCTTACTGTTACATCCTCGGGCAACGCCGGGCTCTACTGCTAGTTTGTTAATATTAAGTACTTTCTTTTTTATTTACTAATCGCAATATTAACTGTTTTCTGATAAGAAACCAGTGTTGATTTCGGTTGAAATTTATAAAATCTTTCTTTTATAACAAACTCTTTAAGAAAATAGGTCTCTCAAGTCCAGTAACTGTTATCGCTCTTTCCAGTATTGAGAGGATTTTCCTTCCTAAGTTTATTATTTGGAGTAGTAATGAATGACACCATCTTGATCATATTATTTTCTCTTCGAAGTACATTTGATATCAATTTAAACTGTTACTATTGTTGAATCTTGTCGTGATGCGGTTTCTGTAGTTCATTCAGTACAAAGTTTGGGCGTCATTCAAAGTAGAGATTTACTGAACGAGGTCTGTAATATCAATGGTTTTCTCGTTTGTTTGTTTTTTTAATCTTTTCACCCCAGGCAAGGCGTTAATGTCACTAAGACGCAGGTTGTTACAGGGGATGAAAGAGAATGAGAACACTGACAATGTGAAGGATTGAGAAAAGATCGAAAAAGGAACAGGGTTCAAGAAAACAGAAGATGGCGATTGGCGTTGCATTTAAATTTTGAAGAAAGTTTTTTTTTTAAATTATCAGGAAAGCAAGAAATCAGGATAGAGTTTCATAGTAAACAAACTTTCCTTGCAGTAGATGCAGCTATTGATTCGATGTAGTCGTTCCACTTCAAATCAGTTGAAAACGTGAAGCCAAGAAGGCGCAAGTGTCTAGGTTACAGTAAATATCCCATGATCTTTAACTCATCAGTGGAAAATGTCATGATGCCACTTCTGTTCTGGACCCAGAAAGAAATGTGTATGTACCAAAAATCAAAGGAAATAATAATAATAATAATAATAATAATAATAATAATAATGGCCTGATGTTACACCAAGCATGGTTCTCATAATTCCTGATTATAATCGATTGAAGAGTCAAAATGGACATCCTTTGTTATTGTGAATTAAGATGAGATTTTTTTAAATCCTTTCATCCCAAGCAAGGCGGGAATGCCACTAGTATGTAGTAGGCTAAAGGGAGTGAAGCTGAGAGAAAAGAATGAGTATAGGGAGGGTTGAGGAAAGGGAAAAAAATGAACGGGATTCAAGAAGAGAGAAGATGGTGATTGATGTTGTATTTAAATTTTTGAAGATTGTAATTATCAGAGAAGCAAGTCGTAGAGGCGACAGGCGGGACGTGCGAGAATAGAAACTGTTGGAGTAGAAGTTGCAGTTTCATTTAGTTATTTCAACAGTAAACGGGTGGGACCTAGAGGACAATCTAGTAGCATGCTTCAATTCATTTAGTCGGGTCACCAGGAAACAACAGAACAGTTGCCATGGAAAAAACAGAGGTAAGCCATGTAACGTCGGTTAGAAAACGACTGAAGTCGAGATGCCAAGTCAGGATCGATTATATTGCAGACCGTCCTTTGAATTTTGTGAAGAATATTGATATGAATAGTAGGAGAATTAAACCAGATATGACAGAAGTATTCAATGCAGGGACGAATGGTGATGCAGTCGCCCCACTTCGTGAGAAGTCGCTTCACTTCATGAGATCAAGAGGGTGTAAAGTGTTACTCAGCTGGACATGACGTAATTAGTGTAAGAATAAGTTGCAGAGAGATGAGGTATTATGTACACTATTTACATTATTCGGACTATTGTCCTCATCTTTGTCGCCATATTTACTATAACGTTTCGGTCTTTCAGTATCTGTCTATATTTCTGAGATGAGGTATTATGTACACTATTTACATTATTCGGACTATTGTCCTCATCTTTGTTGCCATATTTACTATAACGTTTCGGCCTTTCAGTATCTGTCTATATTTCTGAGATGAGGTATAATGTACACTATTTACATTATTGGGACTATTGTCCTCATCTTTGTTGCCATATTTATTACAACGTTTCGACCTTTCAGTATCTGTCTATATTTCTGAGATGAGGTATTATGTACACTATTTACATTATTCGGACTATTGTCCTCATCTCTGTTGCCATATTTACTATAACGTTTCGGCCTTTCAGTATCTGTCTATATTTCTGAGATGAGGTATTATGTACACTATTTACATTATTCGGACTATTGTCCTCATCTTTGTCGCCATATTTACTATAACGTTTCGGCCTTTCAGTATCTGTCTATATTTCTGAGATGAGGTATTATTTACACTATTTACATTATTCGGACTATTGTCCTCATCTTTGTTGCCATATTTACTATAACGTTTCGGCCTTTCAGTATCTGTCTATATTTCTGAGATGAGGTATTATGTACACTATTTACATTATTCGGACTATTGTCCTCATCTTTGTTGCTATATTTAATATAACGTTTCGGCGTTTCAGTATCTGTCTATATTTCTGAGATGAGGTATTATGTACACTATTTACATTATTCGGACTATTGTCCTCATCTTTGTTGCCATATTTACTATAACGTTTCGGCCTTTCAGTATCTGTCTATATTTCTGAGATGAGGTATTATGTACAATATTTACATTATTCGGACTATTGTCCTCATCTTTGATGCCATATTTATTACAACGTTTCGGCCTTTCAGTATCTGTCTATATTTCTGAGATGAGGTATTATGTACACTATTTACATTATTCGGACTATTGTCCTCATCTTTGTTGCCATATTTATTACAACGTTTCGGCCTTTCAGTATCTGTCTATATTTCTGAGATGAGGTATTATGTACACTATTTACATTATTCGGACTATTGTCCTCATCTTTGATGCCATATTTATTACAACGTTTCGGCCTTTCAGTATCTGTCTATATTTCTGAGATTAGGTATTATGTACACTATTTACATTATTCGGACTACTGTCCTCATCTTTGTTGCCATATTTATTACAACGTTTCGGCCTTTCAGTATCTGTCTATATTTCTGAGATGAGGTATTATGTACACTATTTACATTATTCGGACTATTGTCCTCATCTTTGTTGCCATATTTACTATAACGTTTCGGCCTTTCAGTATCTGTCTATATTTCTGAGATGAGGTATTATGTACACTATTTACATTATTCGGACTATTGTCCTCATCTTTGTTGCCATATTTACTATAACGTTTCGGCCTTTCAGTATCTGTCTATATTTCTGAGATTAGGTATTATGTACACTATTTACATTATTCGGACTATTGTCCTCATCTTTGTTGCCATATTTATTACAACGTTTCGGCCTTTCAGTATCTGTCTATATTTCTGAGATGAGGTATTATGTACACTATTTACATTATTCGGACTATTGTCCTCATCTTTGTTGCCATATTTATTACAACGTTTCGGCATTTAGGTATCTGTCTATATTTCTGAGATGAGGTATTATGTACACTATTTACATTATTCGGACTATTGTCCTCATCTTTGTTGCCATATTTATTACAAAGTTTCGGCATTTCAGTATCTGTCTATATTTCTGAGATGAGGTATTATGTACACTATTTACATTATTCGGACTATTGTCCTCATCTTTGTTGCCATATTTACTATAACGTTTCGGCCTTTCAGTATCTGTCTATATTTCTGAGATGAGGTATTATGTACACTATTTACATTATTCGGACTATTGTCCTCATCTTTGTTGCCATATTTATTATAACGTTTCGGCCTTTCAGTATCTGTCTATATTTCTGAGATGAGGTATTATGTACATTATTTACATTATTCGGACTATTGTCCTCATCTTTTGTCACCATATTTATTACAACGTTTCGGCCTTTCAGTTTCTGTCTATATTTCTGAGATGAGATATTATGTACATTATTTACATTATTCGGACTATTGTCCTCATCTTTGTCGCCATATTTATTACAACGTTTCGGCCTTTCAGTATCTGTCTATATTTCTGAGATGAGGTATTATGTACATTATTTACATTATTCGGACTATTGTCCTCATCTTTGTTGCCATATTTATTACAACGTTTCGGCCTTTCAGTATCTGTCTATATTTCTGAGATGAGGTATTATGTACACTATTTACATTATTCGGACTATTGTCCTCATCTTTGTTGCCATATTTATTACAACGTTTCGGCCTTTCAGTATCTGTCTATATTTCTGAGATGAGGTATTATGTACACTATTTACATTATTCGGACTATTGTCCTCATCTTTGTTGCCATATTTACTATAACGTTTCGGCCTTTCAGTATCTGTCTATATTTCTGAGATGAGGTATTATGTACACTATTTACATTATTCGGACTATTGTCCTCATCTTTGTTGCCATATTTACTATAACGTTTCGGCCTTTCAGTATCTGTCTATATTTCTGAGATTAGGTATTATGTACACTATTTACATTATTCGGACTATTGTCCTCATCTTTGTTGCCATATTTATTACAACGTTTCGGCCTTTCAGTATCTGTCTATATTTCTGAGATGAGGTATTATGTACACTATTTACATTATTCGGACTATTGTCCTCATCTTTGTTGCCATATTTACTATAACGTTTCGGCCTTTCAGTATCTATCTATATTTCTGAGATGAGGTATTATGTACACTATTTACATTATTCGGACTATTGTCCTCATCTTTGTTGCCATATTTATTACAACGTTTCGGCCTTTCAGTATCTGTCTATATTTCTGAGATGAGGTACTATGTACACTATTTACATTATTCGGACTATTGTCCTCATCTTTGTTGCTATATTTAATATAACGTTTCGGCCTTTCAGTATCTTTCTATATTTCTGAGATGAGGTATTATGTACACTATTTACATTATTCGGACTATTGTCCTCATCTTTGTTGCCATATTTACTATAACGTTTCGGCCTTTCAGTATCTGTCTATATTTCTGAGATGAGGTATTATGTACACTATTTACATTATTCGGACTATTGTCCTGATCTTTGATGCCATATTTATTACAACGTTTCGGCCTTTCAGTATCTGTCTATATTTCTGAGATGAAGTATTATGTACACTATTTACATTATTCGGACTATTGTCCTCATCTTTGTTGCCATATTTATTACAACGTTTCGGCCTTTCAGTATCTGTCTATATTTCTGAGATGAGGTATTATGTACACTATTTACATTATTCGGACTATTGTCCTCATCTTTGTTGCCATATTTACTATAACGTTTCGGCCTTTCAGTATCTGTCTATATTTCTGAGATGAGGTATTATGTACACTATTTACATTATTCGGACTATTGTCCTCATCTTTGTTGCCATATTTACTATAACGTTTCGGCCTTTCAGTATCTGTCTATATTTCTGAGATTAGGTATTATGTACATTATTTACATTATTCGGACTATTGTCCTCATCTTTGTTGCCATATTTATTACAACGTTTCGGCCTTTCAGTATCTGTCTATATTTCTGAGATGAGGTATTATGTACACTATTTACATTATTCGGACTATTGTCCTCATCTTTGTTGCCATATTTACTATAACGTTTCGGCCTTTCAGTATCTATCTATATTTCTGAGATGAGGTATTATGTACACTATTTACATTATTCGGACTATTGTCCTCATCTTTGTTGCCATATTTATTACAACGTTTCGGCCTTTAGGTATCTGTCTATATTTCTGAGTTGAGGTATTATGTACACTATTTACATTATTCGGACAATTGTCCTCATCTTTGTTGCCATATTTATTACAACGTTTCGGCATTTCAGTATCTGTCTATATTTCTGAGATGAGGTATTATGTACACTATTTACATTATTCGGACTATTGTCCTCATCTTTGTTGCCATATTTACTATAACGTTTCGGCCTTTCAGTATCTGTCTATATTTCTGAGATGAGGTATTATGTACACTATTTACATTATTCGGACTATTGTCCTCATCTTTGTTGCCATATTTACTATAACGTTTCGGCCTTTCAGTATCTGTCTATATTTCTGAGATGAGGTATTATGTACATTATTTACATTATTCGGACTATTGTCCTCATCTTTGTTGCCATATTTATTACAACGTTTCGGCCTTTCAGTATCTGTCTATATTTCTGAGATGAGGTATTATGTACACTATTTACATTATTCGGACTATTGTCCTCATCTTTGTTGCCATATTTACTATAACGTTTCGGCCTTTCAGTATCTGTCTATATTTCTGAGATGAGGTATTATGTACATTATTTACATTATTCGGACTATTGTCCTCATCTTTGTTGCCATATTTACTATAACGTTTCGGCCTTTCAGTATCTGTCTATATTTCTGAGATGAGGTATTATGTACATTATTTACATTATTCGGACTATTGTCCTCATCTTTGTTGCCATATTTATTACAATGTTTCGGCCTTTCAGTTTTTGTCTATATTTCTGAGATGAGGTATTATGTACACTATTTACATTATTCGGACTATTGTCCTCATCTTTGTTGCCATATTTATTACAACGTTTCGGCCTTTCAGTATCTGTCTATATTTCTGAGATGAGATATTATTTTACATTATTTACATTATTCGGACTATTGTCCTCATCTTTGTCGCTATATATTTATATATAACGTTTCGGCCTTTCAGTATCTGTCTATATTTCTGAGATGAGATATTATGTACATTATTTACATTATTCGGACTATTGTCCTCATCTTTGTTGCCATATTTATTATAACGTTTCGGCCTTTCAGTATCTGTCTATATTTCTGAGATGAGTATTATGTACATTATTTACATTATTCGGACTATTGTCCTCATCTTTGTTGCCATATTTATTACAACGTTTCGGCCTTTCAGTATCTGTCTATATTTCTGAGATGAGATATTATGTACATTATTTACATTATTCGGACTATTGTCCTCATCTTTGTCGCCATATTTATTACAACGTTTCGGCCTTTCAGTATCTGTCTATATTTCTGAGATGAGATATTATGCACATTATTTACATTATTCGGACTATTGTCCTCATCTTTGTTGCCATATTTATTATAACGTTTCGGCCTTTCAGTATCTGTCTATATTTCTGAGATGAGGTATTATGTACATTATTTACATTATTCGGACTATTGTCCTCATCTTTGTCGCCATATTTATTATAACGTTTTCGGCCTTTCAGTATCTGTCTATATTTCTGAGATGAGATATTATGTACATCATTTACATTATTCGGACTATTGTCCTCATCTTTGTTGCCATATTTATTACAACGTTTCGGCCTTTCAGTATCTGTCTATATTTCTGAGATGAGATATTATGTACATCATTTACATTATTCGGACTATTGTCCTCATCTTTGTTGCCATATTTATTACAACGTTTCGGCCTTTCAGTATCTGTCTATATTTCTGAGATGAGATATTATGTACATCATTTACATTATTCGGACTATTGTCCTCATCTTTGTTGCCATATTTATTACAACGTTTCGGCCTTTCAGTATCTGTCTATATTTCTGAGATGAGATATTATGCATTATTTACATTATTCGGACTATTGTCCTCATCTTTGTTGCCATATTTATTACAACGTTTCGGCCTTTCAGTATCTGTCTATATTTCTGAGATGAGATATTATGCACATTATTTACATTATTCGGACTATTGTCCTCATCTTTGTCGCCATATTTATTACAACGTTTCGGCCTTTCAGTATCTGTCTATATTTCTGAGATGAGGTATTATGTATATTATTTACATTATTCGGACTATTGTCCTCATCTTTGTTGCCATATTTATTACAACGTTTCGGCCTTTCAGTATCTGCCTATATTTCTGAGATGAGGTATTATGCACATTATTTACATTATTCGGACTATTGTCCTCATCTTTGTTGCCATATTTATTACAACGTTTCGGCCTTTCAGTATCTGCCTATATTTCTGAGATGAGGTATTATGCACATTATTTACATTATTCGGACTATTGTCCTCATCTTTGTCGCCATATTTATTACAACGTTTCGGCCTTTCAGTATCTGCCTATATTTCTGAGATGAGGTATTATGCACATTATTTACATTATTCGGACTATTGTCCTCATCTTTGTGCCATATTTATTATAACGTTTCGGCCTTTCAGTATCTGTCTATATTTCTGAGATGAGATATTATGTACATTATTTACATTATTCGGACTATTGTCCTCATCTTTGTTGCCATATTTATTATAACGTTTCGGCCTTTCAGTATCTGTCTATATTTCTGAGATGAGATATTATGTACATTATTTACATTATTCGGACTATTGTCCTCATCTTTGTCGCCATATTTATTACTAAACGTTTCGGCCTTTCAGTATCTGTCTATATTTCTGAGATGAGATATTATGTACATTATTTACATTATTCGGACTATTGTCCTCATCTTTGTCGCCATATTTATTATAACGTTTCGGCCTTTCAGTATCTGTCTATATTTCTGAGATGAGGTATTATGTACATTATTTACATTATTCGGACTATTGTCCTCATCTTTGTTGCCATATTTATTACAACGTTTCGGCCTTTCAGTATCTGTCTATATTTCTGAGATGAGATATTATGCACATTATTTACATTATTCGGACTATTGTCCTCATCTTTGTTGCCATATTTATTACAACGTTTCGGCCTTTCAGTATCTGTCTATATTTCTGAGATGAGATATTATGCACATTATTTACATTATTCGGACTATTGTCCTCATCTTTGTCACCATATTTATTATAACGTTTCGGCCTTTCAGTATCTGTCTATATTTCTGAGATGAGATATTATATACATTATTTACATTATTCGGACTATTGTCCTCATCTTTGTCGCCATATTTATTACAACGTTTCGGCCTTTCAGTATCTGTCTATATTTCTGAGATGAGATATTATGCACATTATTTACATTATTCGGACTATTGTCCTCATCTTTGTTGCCATATTTATTACAACGTTTCGGCCTTTCAGTATCTGTCTATATTTCTGAGATGAGATATTATGTACATTATTTACATTATTCGGACTATTGTCCTCATCTTTGTTGCCATATTTATTATAACGTTTCGGCCTTTCAGTATCTGTCTATATTTCTGAGATGAGATATTATGCACATTATTTACATTATTCGGACTATTGTCCTCATCTTTGTCGCCATATTTATTACAACGTTTCGGCCTTTCAGTATCTGTCTATATTTCTGAGATGAGGTATTATATACATTATTTACATTATTCGGACTATTGTCCTCATCTTTGTTGCCATATTTATTATAACGTTTCGGCCTTTCAGTATCTGTCTATATTTCTGAGATGAGATATTATGTACATTATTTACATTATTCGGACTATTGTCCTCATCTTTGTTGCCATATTTATTATAACGTTTCGGCCTTTCAGTATCTGTCTATATTTCTGAGATGAGATATTATGTACATTATTTACATTATTCGGACTATTGTCCTCATCTTTGTCGCCATATTTATTATAACGTTTCGGCCTTTCAGTATCTGTCTATATTTCTGAGATGAGGATATTATGTACATTATTTACATTATTCGGACTATTGTCCTCATCTTTGTTGCCATATTTATTACAACGTTTCGGCCTTTCAGTATCTGTCTATATTTCTGAGATGAGGTATTATGCACATTATTTACATTATTCGGACTATTGTCCTCATCTTTGTCGCCATATTTATTACAACGTTTCGGCCTTTCAGTATCTGACTATATTTCTGTGATGAGGTATTAGGTATATTATTTACATTATTCGGACTATTGTCCTCATCTTTGTTGCCATATTTATTATAACGTTTCGGCCTTTCAGTATCTGTCTATATTTCTGAGATGAGGTATTATCGTACATTATTTACATTATTCGGACTATTGTCCTCATCTTTGTTGCCATATTTATTATAACGTTTCGGCCTTTCAGTATCTGTGTATATTTCTGAGATGAGGTATTATGTACATTATTTACATTATTCGGACTATTGTCCTCATCTTTGTTGCCATATTTATTACAACATTTCGGCCTTTCAGTATCTGTCTATATTTCTGAGATGAGGTATTATGTACATTATTTACATTATTCGGACTATTGTCCTCATCTTTGTTTCCGTATTTATTATAACGTTTCGGCCTTTCAGTATCTGTCTATATTTCTGAGATGAGGTATTATGTACATTATTTACATTATTCGGACTATTGTCCTCATCTTTGTTGCCATATTTATTACAACGTTTCGGCCTTTCAGTATCTGTCTATATTTCTGAGATGAGATATTATGTACATTATTTACATTATTCGGACTATTGTCCTCATCTTTGTTCGCCATATTTATTACAACGTTTCGGCCTTTCAGTATCTGTCTATATTTCTGAGATGAGATATTATGTACATTATTTACATTATTCGGACTATTGTCCTCATCTTTGTTGCCATATTTATTATAACGTTTCGGCCTTTCAGTATCTGTCTATATTTCTGAGATGAGATATTATGCACATTATTTACATTATTCGGACTATTGTCCTCATTTTTGTCGCCATATTTATTATAACGTTTCGGCCTTTCAGTATCTGTCTATATTTCTGAGATGAGATATTATGCACATTATTTACATTATTCGGACTATTGTCCTCATCTTTGTTGCCATATTTATTATAACGTTTCGGCCTTTCAGTATCTGTCTATATTTCTGAGATGAGATATTATGTACATTATTTACATTATTCGGACTATTGTCCTCATCTTTGTTGCCATATTTATTACAACGTTTCGGCCTTTCAGTATCTGTCTATATTTCTGAGATGAGATATTATGCACATTATTTACATTATTCGGACTATTGTCCTCATCTTTGTCACCATATTTATTATAACGTTTCGGCCTTTCAGTATCTGTCTATATTTCTGAGATGAGGTATTATGCACATTATTTACATTATTCGGACTATTGTCCTCATCTTTGTCACCATATTTATTATAACGTTTCGGCCTTTCAGTATCTGTCTATATTTCTGAGATGAGATATTATGCACATTATTTACATTATTCGGACTATTGTCCTCATCTTTGTCACCATATTTATTATAACGTTTCGGCCTTTCAGTATCTGTCTATATTTCTGAGATGAGATATTATGTACATTATTTACATTATTCGGACTATTGTCCTCATCTTTGTTGCCATATTTATTACAACGTTTCGGCCTTTCAGTATCTGTCTATATTTCTGAGATGAGATATTATGCACATTATTTACATTATTCGGACTATTGTCCTCATCTTTGTCGCCATATTTATTACAACGTTTCGGCCTTTCAGTATCTGTCTATATTTCTGAGATGAGGTATTATGCATTATTTACATTATTCGGACTATTGTCCTCATCTTTGTCGCCATATTTATTATAACGTTTCGGCCTTTCAGTATCTGTCTATATTTCTGAGATGAGATATTATGCACATTATTTACATTATTCGGACTATTGTCCTCATCTTTGTCGCCATATTTATTACAACGTTTCGGCCTTTCAGTATCTGTCTATATTTCTGAGATGAGATATTATACATTATTTACATTATTCGGACTATTGTCCTCATCTTTGTTGCCATATTTATTACAACGTTTCGGCCTTTCAGTATCTGTCTATATTTCTGAGATGAGATATTATATACATTATTTACATTATTCGGACTATTGTCCTCATCTTTGTCGCCATATTTTTATTATAACGTTTCGGCCTTTCAGTATCTGTCTATATTTCTGAGATGAGATATTATGCACATTATTTACATTATTCGGACTATTGTCCTCATCTTTGTCGCCATATTTATTACAACGTTTCGGCCTTTCAGTATCTGTCTATATTTCTGAGATGAGATATTATATACATTATTTACATTATTCGGACTATTGTCCTCATCTTTGTCGCCATATTTATTACAACGTTTCGGCCTTTCAGTATCTGTCTATATTTCTGAGATGAGGTATTATGCACATTATTTACATTATTCGGACTATTGTCCTCATTTTTGTCGCCATATTTATTATAACGTTTCGGCCTTTCAGTATCTGTCTATATTTCTGAGATGAGATATTATGCACATTATTTACATTATTCGGACTATTGTCCTCATCTTTGTTGCCATATTTATTACAACGTTTCGGCCTTTCAGTATCTGTCTATATTTCTGAGATGAGATATTATGCACATTATTTACATTATTCGGACTATTGTCCTCATCTTTGTCACCATATTTATTATAACGTTTCGGCCTTTCAGTATCTGTCTATATTTCTGAGATGAGATATTATGCACATTATTTACATTATTCGGACTATTGTCCTCATCTTTGTCACCATATTTATTATAACGTTTCGGCCTTTCAGTATCTGTCTATATTTCTGAGATGAGATATTATGCACATTATTTACATTATTCGGACTATTGTCCTCATCTTTTTGCCATATTTATTATAACGTTTCGGCCTTTCAGTATCTGTCTATATTTCTGAGATGAGGTATTATGCACATTATTTACATTATTCGGACTATTGTCCTCATCTTTGTCGCCATATTTATTACAACGTTTCGGCCTTTCAGTATCTGTCTATATTTCTGAGATGAGGTATTATGCACATTATTTACATTATTCGGACTATTGTCCTCATTTTTGTCGCCATATTTATTATAACGTTTCGGCCTTTCAGTATCTGTCTATATTTCTGAGATGAGATATTATGCATTATTATTTACATTATTCGGACTATTGTCCTCATCTTTGTCGCCATATTTATTACAACGTTTCGGCCTTTCAGTATCTGTCTATATTTCTGAGATGAGATATTATGCACATTATTTACATTATTCGGACTATTGTCCTCATCTTTGTCGCCATATTTATTACAACGTTTCGGCCTTTCAGTATCTGTCTATATTTCTGAGATGAGATATTATGCACATTATTTACATTATTCGGACTATTGTCCTCATCTTTGTCGCCATATTTATTATAACGTTTCGGCCTTTCAGTATCTGTCTATATTTCTGAGATGAGATATTATGTACATTATTTACATTATTCGGACTATTGTCCTCATCTTTGTCGCCATATTTATTACAACGTTTCGGCCTTTCAGTATCTGTCTATATTTCTGAGATGAGATATTATGCACATTATTTACATTATTCGGACTATTGTCCTCATCTTTGTCGCCATATTTATTATAACGTTTCGGCCTTTCAGTATCTGTCTATATTTCTGAGATGAGATATTATGCACATTATTTACATTATTCGGACTATTGTCCTCATCTTTGTCGCCATATTTATTACAACGTTTCGGCCATTCAGTATCTGTCTATATTTCTGAGATGAGGTATTATGTACATTATTTACATTATTCGAACTATTGTCCTCATCTTTGTTGCCATATTTATTACAACGTTTCGGCCTTTCAGTATCTGTCTATATTTCTGAGATGAGATATTATGCACATTATTTACATTATTCGGACTATTGTCCTCATCTTTGTCGCCATATTTATTACAACGTTTCGGCCTTTCAGTATCTGTCTATATTTCTGAGATGAGATATTATGCACATTATTTACATTATTCGGACTATTGTCCTCATCTTTGTCGCCATATTTATTACAACGTTTCGGCCTTTCAGTATCTGTCTATATTTCTGAGATGAGATATTATGCACATTATTTACATTATTCGGACTATTGTCCTCATCTTTGTTGCCATATTTATTACAACGTTTCGGCCTTTCAGTATCTGTCTATATTTCTGAGATGAGATATTATGCACATTATTTACATTATTCGGACTATTGTCCTCATCTTTGTCACCATATTTATTATAACGTTTCGGCCTTTCAGTATCTGTCTATATTTCTGAGATGAGATATTATGCACATTATTTACATTATTCGGACTATTGTCCTCATCTTTGTTGCCATATTTATTACAACGTTTCGGCCTTTCAGTATCTGTCTATATTTCTGAGATGAGATATTATGCACATTATTTACATTATTCGGACTATTGTCCTCATCTTTGTCGCCATATTTATTACAACGTTTCGGCCTTTCAGTATCTGTCTATATTTCTGAGATGAGATATTATGTACATTATTTACATTATTCGGACTATTGTCCTCATCTTTGTCGCCATATTTATTACAACGTTTCGGCCTTTCAGTATCTGTCTATATTTCTGAGATGAGATATTATGCACATTATTTACATTATTCGGACTATTGTCCTCATCTTTGTTGCCATATTTATTACATCGTTTCGGCCTTTCAGTATCTGTCTATATTTCTGAGATGAGATATTATACATTATTTACATTATTCGGACTATTGTCCTCATCTTTGTTGCCATATTTATTACAACGTTTCGGCCTTTCAGTATCTGTCTATATTTCTGAGATGAGATATTATGCACATTATTTACATTATTCGGACTATTGTCCTCATCTTTGTTGCCATATTTATTATAACGTTTCGGCCTTTCAGTATCTGTCTATATTTCTGAGATGAGATATTATGCACATTATTTACATTATTCGGACTATTGTCCTCATCTTTGTCACCATATTTATTATAACGTTTCGGCCTTTCAGTATCTGTCTATATTTCTGAGATGAGATATTATGAACATTATTTACATTATTCGGACTATTGTCCTCATCTTTGTCACCATATTTATTATAACGTTTCGGCCTTTCAGTATCTGTCTATATTTCTGAGATGAGATATTATGCACATTATTTACATTATTCGGACTATTGTCCTCATCTTTGTTGCCATATTTATTACAACGTTTCGGCCTTTCAGTATCTGTCTATATTTCTGAGATGAGATATTATGCACATTATTTACATTATTCGGACTATTGTCCTCATCTTTGTCGCCATATTTATTACAACGTTTCGGCCTTTCAGTATCTGTCTATATTTCTGAGATGAGATATTATGCACATTATTTACATTATTCGGACTATTGTCCTCATCTTTGTCGCCATATTTATTATAACGTTTCGGCCTTTCAGTATCTGTCTATATTTCTGAGATGAGATATTATGCACATTATTTACATTATTAGGACTATTGTCCTCATCTTTGTCGCCATATTTATTACAACGTTTCGGCCTTTCAGTATCTGTCTATATTTCTGAGATGAGATATTATGTACATTATTTACATTATTCGGACTATTGTCCTCATCTTTGTCGCCATATTTATTATAACGTTTCGGCCTTTCAGTATCTGTCTATATTTCTGAGATGAGATATTATGTACATTATTTACATTATTCGGACTATTGTCCTCATCTTTGTCGCCATATTTATTACAACGTTTCGGCCTTTCAGTATCTGTCTATATTTCTGAGATGAGATATTATGCACATTATTTACATTATTCGGACTATTGTCCTCATCTTTGTCGCCATATTTATTATAACGTTTCGGCCTTTCAGTATCTGTCTATATTTCTGAGATGAGATATTATGCACATTATTTACATTATTCGGACTATTGTCCTCATCTTTGTCGCCATATTTATTATAACGTTTCGGCCTTTCAGTATCTGTCTATATTTCTGAGATGAGATATTATGCACATTATTTACATTATTCGGACTATTGTCCTCATCTTTGTCGCCATATTTATTATAACGTTTCGGCCTTTCAGTATCTGTCTATATTTCTGAGATGAGATATTATGCACATTATTTACATTATTCGGACTATTGTCCTCATCTTTGTCGCCATATTTATTACAACGTTTCGGCCTTTCAGTATCTGTCTATATTTCTGAGATGAGATATTATGCACATTATTTACATTATTCGGACTATTGTCCTCATCTTTGTCGCCATATTTATTATAACGTTTCGGCCTTTCAGTATCTGTCTATATTTCTGAGATGAGATATTATGCACATTATTTACATTATTCGGACTATTGTCCTCATCTTTGTCGCCATATTTATTACAACGTTTCGGCCTTTCAGTATCTGTCTATATTTCTGAGATGAGATATTATACACATTATTTACATTATTCGGACTATTGTCCTCATCTTTGTCGCCATATTTATTATAACGTTTCGGCCTTTCAGTATCTGTCTATATTTCTGAGATGAGATATTATGCACATTATTTACATTATTCGGACTATTGTCCTCATCTTTGTCGCCATATTTATTATAACGTTTCGGCCTTTCAGTATCTGTCTATATTTCTGAGATGAGATATTATGCACATTATTTACATTATTCGGACTATTGTCCTCATCTTTGTCGCCATATTTATTACAACGTTTCGGCCTTTCAGTATCTGTCTATATTTCTGAGATGAGATATTATGCACATTATTTACATTATTCGGACTATTGTCCTCATCTTTGTCGCCATATTTATTATAACGTTTCGGCCTTTCAGTATCTGTCTATATTTCTGAGATGAGATATTATGCACATTATTTACATTATTCGGACTATTGTCCTCATCTTTGTCGCCATATTTATTACAACGTTTCGGCCTTTCAGTATCTGTCTATATTTCTGAGATGAGATATTATGCACATTATTTACATTATTCGGACTATTGTCCTCATCTTTGTCGCCATATTTATTACAACGTTTCGGCCTTTCAGTATCTGTCTATATTTCTGAGATGAGATATTATGCACATTATTTACATTATTCGGACTATTGTCCTCATCTTTGTCGCCATATTTATTATAACGTTTCGGCCTTTCAGTATCTGTCTATATTTCTGAGATGAGATATTATGCACATTATTTACATTATTCGGACTATTGTCCTCATCTTTGTCGCCATATTTATTATAACGTTTCGGCCTTTCAGTATCTGTCTATATTTCTGAGATGAGATATTATGCACATTATTTACATTATTCGGACTATTGTCCTCATCTTTGTCGCCATATTTATTACAACGTTTCGGCCTTTCAGTATCTGTCTATATTTCTGAGATGAGATATTATGTACATTATTTACATTATTCGGACTATTGTCCTCATCTTTGTCGCCATATTTATTACAACGTTTCGGCCTTTCAGTATCTGTCTATATTTCTGAGATGAGATATTATGCACATTATTTACATTATTCGGACTATTGTCCTCATCTTTGTCGCCATATTTATTATAACGTTTCGGCCTTTCAGTATCTGTCTATATTTCTGAGATGAGATATTATGCACATTATTTACATTATTCGGACTATTGTCCTCATCTTTGTCGCCATATTTATTATAACGTTTCGGCCTTTCAGTATCTGTCTATATTTCTGAGATGAGATATTATGCACATTATTTACATTATTCGGACTATTGTCCTCATCTTTGTCGCCATATTTATTACAACGTTTCGGCCTTTCAGTATCTGTCTATATTTCTGAGATGAGATATTATGCACATTATTTACATTATTCGGACTATTGTCCTCATCTTTGTCGCCATATTTATTATAACGTTTCGGCCTTTCAGTATCTGTCTATATTTCTGAGATGAGATATTATGCACATTATTTACATTATTCGGACTATTGTCCTCATCTTTGTCGCCATATTTATTACAACGTTTCGGCCTTTCAGTATCTGTCTATATTTCTGAGATGAGATATTATGCACATTATTTACATTATTCGGACTATTGTCCTCATCTTTGTCGCCATATTTATTATAACGTTTCGGCCTTTCAGTATCTGTCTATATTTCTGAGATGAGATATTATGCACATTATTTACATTATTCGGACTATTGTCCTCATCTTTGTCGCCATATTTATTACAACGTTTCGGCCTTTCAGTATCTGTCTATATTTCTGAGATGAGATATTATGCACATTATTTACATTATTCGGACTATTGTCCTCATCTTTGTCGCCATATTTATTATAACGTTTCGGCCTTTCAGTATCTGTCTATATTTCTGAGATGAGATATTATGCACATTATTTACATTATTCGGACTATTGTCCTCATCTTTGTCGCCATATTTATTACAACGTTTCGGCCTTTCAGTATCTGTCTATATTTCTGAGATGAGATATTATGCACATTATTTACATTATTCGGACTATTGTCCTCATCTTTGTCGCCATATTTATTACAACGTTTCGGCCTTTCAGTATCTGTCTATATTTCTGAGATGAGATATTATGCACATTATTTACATTATTCGGACTATTGTCCTCATCTTTGTCGCCATATTTATTATAACGTTTCGGCCTTTCAGTATCTGTCTATATTTCTGAGATGAGATATTATGCACATTATTTACATTATTCGGACTATTGTCCTCATCTTTGTCGCCATATTTATTACAACGTTTCGGCCTTTCAGTATCTGTCTATATTTCTGAGATGAGATATTATGCACATTATTTACATTATTCGGACTATTGTCCTCATCTTTGTCGCCATATTTATTATAACGTTTCGGCCTTTCAGTATCTGTCTATATTTCTGAGATGAGATATTATACATTATTTACATTATTCGGACTATTGTCCTCATCTTTGTCGCCATATTTATTACAACGTTTCGGCCTTTCAGTATCTGTCTATATTTCTGAGATGAGATATTATGCACATTATTTACATTATTCGGACTATTGTCCTCATCTTTGTCGCCATATTTATTATAACGTTTCGGCCTTTCAGTATCTGTCTATATTTCTGAGATGAGATATTATGCACATTATTTACATTATTCGGACTATTGTCCTCATCTTTGTCGCCATATTTATTATAACGTTTCGGCCTTTCAGTATCTGTCTATATTTCTGAGATGAGATATTATGCACATTATTTACATTATTCGGACTATTGTCCTCATCTTTGTCGCCATATTTATTATAACGTTTCGGCCTTTCAGTATCTGTCTATATTTCTGAGATGAGATATTATGCACATTATTTACATTATTCGGACTATTGTCCTCATCTTTGTCGCCATATTTATTACAACGTTTCGGCCTTTCAGTATCTGTCTATATTTCTGAGATGAGATATTATGCACATTATTTACATTATTCGGACTATTGTCCTCATCTTTGTCGCCATATTTATTATAACGTTTCGGCCTTTCAGTATCTGTCTATATTTCTGAGATGAGATATTATGCACATTATTTACATTATTCGGACTATTGTCCTCATCTTTGTCGCCATATTTATTATAACGTTTCGGCCTTTCAGTATCTGTCTATATTTCTGAGATGAGATATTATGCACATTATTTACATTATTCGGACTATTGTCCTCATCTTTGTCGCCATATTTATTACAACGTTTCGGCCTTTCAGTATCTGTCTATATTTCTGAGATGAGATATTATGCATTATTATTTACATTATTCGGACTATTGTCCTCATCTTTGTCGCCATATTTATTACAACGTTTCGGCCTTTCAGTATCTGTCTATATTTCTGAGATGAGATATTATGCACATTATTTACATTATTCGGACTATTGTCCTCATCTTTGTCGCCATATTTATTATAACGTTTCGGCCTTTCAGTATCTGTCTATATTTCTGAGATGAGATATTATACATTATTTACATTATTCGGACTATTGTCCTCATCTTTGTCGCCATATTTATTATAACGTTTCGGCCTTTCAGTATCTGTCTATATTTCTGAGATGAGATATTATGCACATTATTTACATTATTCGGACTATTGTCCTCATCTTTGTCGCCATATTTATTACAACGTTTCGGCCTTTCAGTATCTGTCTATATTTCTGAGATGAGATATTATGCACATTATTTACATTATTCGGACTATTGTCCTCATCTTTGTCGCCATATTTATTATAACGTTTCGGCCTTTCAGTATCTGTCTATATTTCTGAGATGAGATATTATGTACATTATTTACATTATTCGGACTATTGTCCTCATCTTTGTTGCCATATTTATTATAACGTTTCGGCCTTTCAGTATCTGTCTATATTTCTGAGATGAGATATTATGCACATTATTTACATTATTCGGACTATTGTCCTCATCTTTGTTGCCATATTTATTACAACGTTTCGGCCTTTCAGTATCTGTCTATATTTCTGAGATGAGATATTATGCACATTATTTACATTATTCGGACTATTGTCCTCATCTTTGTTGCCATATTTATTACAACGTTTCGGCCTTTCAGTATCTGTCTATATTTCTGAGATGAGATATTATGTACATTATTTACATTATTCGGACTATTGTCCTCATCTTTGTTGCCATATTTATTATAACGTTTCGGCCTTTCAGTATCTGTCTATATTTCTGAGATGAGATATTATGCACATTATTTACATTATTCGGACTATTGTCCTCATCTTTGTCGCCATATTTATTACAACGTTTCGGCCTTTCAGTATCTGTCTATATTTCTGAGATGAGATATTATGTACATTATTTACATTATTCGGACTATTGTCCTCATCTTTGTTGCCATATTTATTATAACGTTTCGGCCTTTCAGTATCTGTCTATATTTCTGAGATGAGATATTATGCACATTATTTACATTATTCGGACTATTGTCCTCATCTTTGTCGCCATATTTATTACAACGTTTCGGCCTTTCAGTATCTGTCTATATTTCTGAGATGAGATATTATGCACATTATTTACATTATTCGGACTATTGTCCTCATCTTTGTTCGCCATATTTATTATAACGTTTCGGCCTTTCAGTATCTGTCTATATTTCTGAGATGAGATATTATGTACATTATTTACATTATTCGGACTATTGTCCTCATCTTTGTCGCCATATTTATTATAACGTTTCGGCCTTTCAGTATCTGTCTATATTTCTGAGATGAGATATTATGCACATTATTTACATTATTCGGACTATTGTCCTCATCTTTGTCGCCATATTTATTATAACGTTTCGGCCTTTCAGTATCTGTCTATATTTCTGAGATGAGATATTATGCACATTATTTACATTATTCGGACTATTGTCCTCATCTTTGTCGCCATATTTATTACAACGTTTCGGCCTTTCAGTATCTGTCTATATTTCTGAGATGAGATATTATGCACATTATTTACATTATTCGGACTATTGTCCTCATCTTTGTCGCCATATTTATTATAACGTTTCGGCCTTTCAGTATCTGTCTATATTTCTGAGATGAGATATTATGCACATTATTTACATTATTCGGACTATTGTCCTCATCTTTGTTGCCATATTTATTATAACGTTTCGGCCTTTCAGTATCTGTCTATATTTCTGAGATGAGATATTATGCACATTATTTACATTATTCGGACTATTGTCCTCATCTTTGTCGCCATATTTATTACAACGTTTCGGCCTTTCAGTATCTGTCTATATTTCTGAGATGAGATATTATGCACATTATTTACATTATTCGGACTATTGTCCTCATCTTTGTCGCCATATTTATTATAACGTTTCGGCCTTTCAGTATCTGTCTATATTTCTGAGATGAGATATTATGCACATTATTTACATTATTCGGACTATTGTCCTCATCTTTGTTGCCATATTTATTACAATATTATGCACGTATTTACATTTTCGGCCTTTCAGTATCTGTCTATATTTCTGAGATGAGATATTATGCACATTATTTACATTATTCGGACTATTGTCCTCATCTTTGTCGCCATATTTATTACAACGTTTCGGCCTTTCAGTATCTGTCTATATTTCTGAGATGAGATATTATGTACATTATTTACATTATTCGGACTATTGTCCTCATCTTTGTTGCCATATTTATTATAACGTTTCGGCCTTTCAGTATCTGTCTATATTTCTGAGATGAGATATTATGCACATTATTTACATTATTCGGACTATTGTCCTCATCTTTGTCGCCATATTTATTATAACGTTTCGGCCTTTCAGTATCTGTCTATATTTCTGAGATGAGATATTATGCACATTATTTACATTATTCGGACTATTGTCCTCATCTTTGTCGCCATATATTTATTACAACGTTTCGGCCTTTCAGTATCTGTCTATATTTCTGAGATGAGATATTATGCACATTATTTACATTATTCGGACTATTGTCCTCATCTTTGTCGCCATATTTATTACAACGTTTCGGCCTTTCAGTATCTGTCTATATTTCTGAGATGAGATATTATGCACATTATTTACATTATTCGGACTATTGTCCTCATCTTTGTCGCCATATTTATTATAACGTTTCGGCCTTTCAGTATCTGTCTATATTTCTGAGATGAGATATTATGCACATTATTTACATTATTCGGACTATTGTCCTCATCTTTGTCGCCATATTTATTATAACGTTTCGGCCTTTCAGTATCTGTCTATATTTCTGAGATGAGATATTATGCACATTATTTACATTATTCGGACTATTGTCCTCATCTTTGTCGCCATATTTATTACAACGTTTCGGCCTTTCAGTATCTGTCTATATTTCTGAGATGAGATATTATGCACATTATTTACATTATTCGGACTATTGTCCTCATCTTTTTGTCGCCATATTTATTATAACGTTTCGGCCTTTCAGTATCTGTCTATATTTCTGAGATGAGATATTATGCACATTATTTACATTATTCGGACTATTGTCCTCATCTTTGTCGCCATATTTATTACAACGTTTCGGCCTTTCAGTATCTGTCTATATTTCTGAGATGAGATATTATGTACATTATTTACATTATTCGGACTATTGTCCTCATCTTTGTCGCCATATTTATTATAACGTTTCGGCCTTTCAGTATCTGTCTATATTTCTGAGATGAGATATTATGCACATTATTTACATTATTCGGACTATTGTCCTCATCTTTGTCGCCATATTTATTATAACGTTTCGGCCTTTCAGTATCTGTCTATATTTCTGAGATGAGATATTATGCACATTATTTTTACATTATTCGGACTATTGTCCTCATCTTTGTCGCCATATTTATTACAACGTTTCGGCCTTTCAGTATCTGTCTATATTTCTGAGATGAGATATTATGCACATTATTTACATTATTCGGACTATTGTCCTCATCTTTGTCGCCATATTTATTATAACGTTTCGGCCTTTCAGTATCTGTCTATATTTCTGAGATGAGATATTATGCACATTATTTACATTATTCGGACTATTGTCCTCATCTTTGTCGCCATATTTATTATAACGTTTCGGCCTTTCAGTATCTGTCTATATTTCTGAGATGAGATATTATGTACATTATTTACATTATTCGGACTATTGTCCTCATCTTTGTCGCCATATTTATTATAACGTTTCGGCCTTTCAGTATCTGTCTATATTTCTGAGATGAGATATTATGTACATTATTTACATTATTCGGACTATTGTCCTCATCTTTGTCGCCATATTTATTACAACGTTTCGGCCTTTCAGTATCTGTCTATATTTCTGAGATGAGATATTATGTACATTATTTACATTATTCGGACTATTGTCCTCATCTTTGTCGCCATATTTATTATAACGTTTCGGCCTTTCAGTATCTGTCTATATTTCTGAGATGAGATATTATGCACATTATTTACATTATTCGGACTATTGTCCTCATCTTTGTCGCCATATTTATTACAACGTTTCGGCCTTTCAGTATCTGTCTATATTTCTGAGATGAGATATTATGCACATTATTTACATTATTCGGACTATTGTCCTCATCTTTGTTCGCCATATTTATTATAACGTTTCGGCCTTTCAGTATCTGTCTATATTTCTGAGATGAGATATTATGCACATTATTTACATTATTCGGACTATTGTCCTCATCTTTGTCGCCATATTTATTACAACGTTTCGGCCTTTCAGTATCTGTCTATATTTCTGAGATGAGATATTATGTACATTATTTACATTATTCGGACTATTGTCCTCATCTTTGTCGCCATATTTATTACAACGTTTCGGCCTTTCAGTATCTGTCTATATTTCTGAGATGAGATATTATGTACATTATTTACATTATTCGGACTATTGTCCTCATCTTTGTCGCCATATTTATTATAACGTTTCGGCCTTTCAGTATCTGTCTATATTTCTGAGATGAGGGTATTATATACATTATTTACATTATTCGGACTATTGTCCTCATCTTTGTCGCCATATTTATTATAACGTTTCGGCCTTTCAGTATCTGTCTATATTTCTGAGATGAGATATTATGTACATTATTTATCATTATTCTGAGGACTATTGTCCTCATCTTTGTCGCCATATTTATTACAACGTTTCGGCCTTTCAGTATCTGTCTATATTTCTGAGATGAGATATTATACATTATTTACATTATTCGGACTATTGTCCTCATCTTTGTCGCCATATTTATTACAACGTTTCGGCCTTTCAGTATCTGTCTATATTTCTGAGATGAGATATTATGCACATTATTTACATTATTCGGACTATTGTCCTCATCTTTGTCGCCATATTTATTACAACGTTTCGGCCTTTCAGTATCTGTCTATATTTCTGAGATGAGATATTATGCACATTATTTACATTATTCGGACTATTGTCCTCATCTTTGTTGCCATATTTATTACAACGTTTCGGCCTTTCAGTATCTGTCTATATTTCTGAGATGAGATATTATGCACATTATTTACATTATTCGGACTATTGTCCTCATCTTTGTTGCCATATTTATTATAACGTTTCGGCCTTTCAGTATCTGTCTATATTTCTGAGATGAGATATTATGTACATCATTTACATTATTCGGACTATTGTCCTCATCTTTGTTGCCATATTTATTACAACGTTTCGGCCTTTCAGTATCTGTCTATATTTCTGAGATGAGATATTATGTACATCATTTACATTATTCGGACTATTGTCCTCATCTTTGTCGCCATATTTATTACAACGTTTCGGCCTTTCAGTATCTGTCTATATTTCTGAGATGAGATATTATGCACATTATTTACATTATTCGGACTATTGTCCTCATCTTTGTTGCCATATTTATTATAACGTTTCGGCCTTTCAGTATCTGTCTATATTTCTGAGATGAGATATTATGTACATTATTTACATTATTCGGACTATTGTCCTCATCTTTGTCGCCATATTTATTACAACGTTTCGGCCTTTCAGTATCTGTCTATATTTCTGAGATGAGATATTATGTACATTATTTACATTATTCGGACTATTGTCCTCATCTTTGTCGCCATATTTATTACAACGTTTCGGCCTTTCAGTATCTGTCTATATTTCTGAGATGAGATATTATGTACATTATTTACATTATTCGGACTATTGTCCTCATCTTTGTCGCCATATTTATTATAACGTTTCGGCCTTTCAGTATCTGTCTATATTTCTGAGATGAGATATTATGTACATTATTTACATTATTCGGACTATTGTCCTCATCTTTGTTGCCATATTTATTATAACGTTTCGGCCTTTCAGTATCTGTCTATATTTCTGAGATGAGATATTATACATTATTTACATTATTCGGACTATTGTCCTCATCTTTGTCGCCATATTTATTACAACGTTTCGGCCTTTCAGTATCTGTCTATATTTCTGAGATGAGATATTATGCACATTATTTACATTATTCGGACTATTGTCCTCATCTTTGTCGCCATATTTATTATAACGTTTCGGCCTTTCAGTATCTGTCTATATTTCTGAGATGAGATATTATGTACATTATTTACATTATTCGGACTATTGTCCTCATCTTTGTCGCCATATTTATTACAACGTTTCGGCCTTTCAGTATCTGTCTATATTTCTGAGATGAGGTATTATGTACATTATTTACATTATTCGGACTATTGTCCTCATCTTTGTCGCCATATTTATTACAACGTTTCGGCCTTTCAGTATCTGTCTATATTTCTGAGATGAGATATTATGCACATTATTTACATTATTCGGACTATTGTCCTCATCTTTGTCGCCATATTTATTATAACGTTTCGGCCTTTCAGTATCTGTCTATATTTCTGAGATGAGATATTATGTACATTATTTACATTATTCGGACTATTGTCCTCATCTTTGTTGCCATATTTATTACAACGTTTCGGCCTTTCAGTATCTGTCTATATTTCTGAGATGAGATATTATGCACATTATTTACATTATTCGGACTATTGTCCTCATCTTTGTTGCCATATTTATTATAACGTTTCGGCCTTTCAGTATCTGTCTATATTTCTGAGATGAGGTATTATGCACATTATTTACATTATTCGGACTATTGTCCTCATCTTTTGTTGCCATATTTATTACAACGTTTCGGCCTTTCAGTATCTGTCTATATTTCTGAGATGAGATATTATGCACATTATTTACATTATTCGGACTATTGTCCTCATCTTTGTCACCATATTTATTATAACGTTTCGGCCTTTCAGTATCTGTCTATATTTCTGAGATGAGATATTATGCACATTATTTACATTATTCGGACTATTGTCCTCATCTTTGTCGCCATATTTATTATAACGTTTCGGCCTTTCAGTATCTGTCTATATTTCTGAGATGAGATATTATGTACATTATTTACATTATTCGGACTATTGTCCTCATCTTTGTTGCCATATTTATTATAACGTTTCGGCCTTTCAGTATCTGTCTATATTTCTGAGATGAGATATTATGTACATTATTTACATTATTCGGACTATTGTCCTCATCTTTGTGCCATATTTATTACAACGTTTCGGCCTTTCAGTATCTGTCTATATTTCTGAGATGAGATATTATGTACATTATTTACATTATTCGGACTATTGTCCTCATCTTTGTTGCCATATTTATTACAACGTTTCGGCCTTTCAGTATCTGTCTATATTTCTGAGATGAGATATTATGTACATTATTTACATTATTCGGACTATTGTCCTCATCTTTATTGCCATATTTATTACAACGTTTCGGCCTTTCAGTATCTGTCTATATTTCTGAGATGAGATATTATGTACACTATTTACATTATTCGGACTATTGTCCTCATCTTTGTCGCCATATTTATTATATAACGTTTCGGCCTTTCAGTATCTGTCTATATTTCTGAGATGAGGTATTATGCACATTATTTACATTATTCGGACTATTGTCCTCATCTTTGTCGCCATATTTATTACAACGTTTCGGCCTTTCAGTATCTGTCTATATTTCTGAGATGAGATATTATGCACATTATTTACATTATTCGGACTATTGTCCTCATCTTTGTCGCCATATTTATTACAACGTTTCGGCCTTTCAGTATCTGTCTATATTTCTGAGATGAGGTATTATACATTATTTACATTATTCGGACTATTGTCCTCATCTTTGTCGCCATATTTATTACAACGTTTCGGCCTTTCAGTATCTGTCTATATTTCTGAGATGAGATATTCGGACATTATTTACATTATTCGGACTATTGTCCTCATCTTTGTCACCATATTTATTATAACGTTTCGGCCTTTTCAGTATCTGTCTATATTTCTGAGATGAGATATTATGTACATTATTTACATTATTCGGACTATTGTCCTCATCTTTGTTGCCATATTTATTACAACGTTTCGGCCTTTCAGTATCTGTCTATATTTCTGAGATGAGGTATTATGCACATTATTTACATTATTCGGACTATTGTCCTCATCTTTGTCGCCATATTTATTATAACGTTTCGGCCTTTGAGTATCTGTCTTTATTTCTGAGATGAGGTTTTATGTATATTATTTACATTATTCGGACTATTGTCCTCATCTTTGTTGCCATATTTATTACAACGTTTCGGCCTTTCAGTATCTGTCTATATTTCTGAGATGAGGTATTATGTACATTATTTACATTATTCGGACTATTGTCCTCATCTTTGTTGCCATATTTATTACAACGTTTCGGCCTTTCAGTATCTGTCTATATTTCTGAGATGAGGTATTATGTACATTATTTACATTATTCGGACTATTGTCCTCATCTTTGTTGCCATATTTATTATAACGTTTCGGCCTTTCAGTATCTGTCTATATTTCTGAGATGAGGTATTATGTACACTATTTACATTATTCGGACTATTGTCCTCATCTTTGTTGCCATATTTACTATAACGTTTCGGCCTTTCAGTATCTGTCTATATTTCTGAGATGAGGTATTATGTACATTATTTACATTATTCGGACTATTGTCCTCATCTTTGTCGCCATATTTATTACAACGTTTCGGCCTTTCAGTATCTGTCTATATTTCTGAGATGAGGTATTATGTACATTATTTACATTATTCGGACTATTGTCCTCATCTTTGTCGCCATATTTATTACAACGTTTCGGCCTTTCAGTATCTGTCTATATTTCTGAGATGAGATATTATGTACACTATTTACATTATTCGGACTATTGTCCTCATCTTTGTCGCCATATTTATTAGAACGTTTCGGCCTTTCAGTATCTGTCTATATTTCTGAGATGAGATATTATGTACACTATTTACATTATTCGGACTATTGTCCTCATCTTTGTCGCCATATTTATTACAACGTTTCGGCCTTTCAGTATCTGTCTATATTTCTGAGATGAGGTATTATGTACACTATTTACATTATTCGGACTATTGTCCTCATCTTTGTCGCCATATTTATTATAACGTTTCGGCCTTTCAGTATCTGTCTATATTTCTGAGATGAGGTATTATGCACATTATTTACATTATTCGGACTATTGTCCTCATCTTTGTCGCCATATTTATTATAACGTTTCGGCCTTTCAGTATCTGTCTATATTTCTGAGATGAGGTATTATGCACATTATTTACATTATTCGGACTATTGTCCTCATCTTTGTCGCCATATTTATTACAACGTTTCGGCCTTTCAGTATCTGTCTATATTTCTGAGATGAGATATTATGCACATTATTTACATTATTCGGACTATTGTCCTCATCTTTGTCGCCATATTTATTATAACGTTTCGGCCTTTCAGTATCTGTCTATATTTCTGAGATGAGGTATTATGTACATTATTTACATTATTCGGACTATTGTCCTCATCTTTGTTGCCATATTTATTACAACGTTTCGGCCTTTCAGTATCTGTCTATATTTCTGAGATGAGGTATTATGTACATTATTTACATTATTCGGACTATTGTCCTCATCTTTGTTGCCATATTTACTATAACGTTTCGGCCTTTCAGTATCTGTCTATATTTCTGAGATGAGGTATTATGTACACTATTTACATTATTCGGACTATTGTCCTCATCTTTGTTGCCATATTTATTATAACGTTTCGGCCTTTCAGTATCTGTCTATATTTCTGAGATGAGGTATTATGTACACTATTTACATTATTCGGACTATTGTCCTCATCTTTGTTGCCATATTTATTACAACGTTTCGGCCTTTCAGTATCTGTCTATATTTCTGAGATGAGGTATTATGTACACTATTTACATTATTCGGACTATTGTCCTCATCTTTGTTGCCATATTTATTATAACGTTTCGGCCTTTCAGTATCTGTCTATATTTCTGAGATAAGGTATTATGTACACTATTTACATTATTCGGACTTTTGTCCTCATCTTTGTTGCCATATTTATTATAACGTTTCGGCCATTCAGTATCTGTCTATATTTCTGATATGAGGTATTATGTATACTATTTACATTATTCGGACTATTGTCCTCATCTTTGTTGCCATATTTATTATAACGTTTCGGCCTTTCAGTATCTGTCTATATTTCTGAGATGAGGTATTATGTACACTATTTACATTATTCGGACTATTGTCCTCATCTTTGTTGCCATATTTATTATAACGTTTCGGCCCCTTTCAGTATCTGTCTATATTTCTGAGATGAGGTATTATGTACATTATTTACATTATTCGGACTATTGTCCTCATCTTTGTTGCCATATTTATTACAACGTTTCGGCCTTTCAGTATCTGTCTATATTTCTGAGATGAGGTATTATGCATTATTTACATTATTCGGACTATTGTCCTCATCTTTGTTGCCATATTTACTATAACGTTTCGGCCTTTCAGTATCTGTCTATATTTCTGAGATGAGGTATTATGTACATTATTTACATTATTCGGACTATTGTCCTCATCTTTGTTGCCATATTTATTACAACGTTTCGGCCTTTCAGTATCTGTCTATATTTCTGAGATGAGGTATTATGTACACTATTTACATTATTCGGACTATTGTCCTCATCTTTGTTGCCATATTTACTATAACGTTTCGGCCTTTCAGTATCTGTCTATATTTCTGAGATGAGGTATTATGTACACTATTTACATTATTCGGACTATTGTCCTCATCTTTGTTGCCATATTTACTATAACATTTCGGCCTTTCAGTATCTGTCTATATTTCTGAGATGAGGTATTATGTACACTATTTACATTATTCGGACTATTGTCCTCATCTTTGTTGCCATATTTATTACAACGTTTCGGCCTTTCAGTATCTGTCTATATTTCTGAGATGAGGTATTATGTACACTATTTACATTATTCAGACTATTGTCCTCATCTTTGTTGCCATATTTACTATAACGTTTCGGCCTTTCAGTATCTGTCTATATTTCTGAGATGAGGTATTATGTACACTATTTACATTATTCGGACTATTGTCCTCATCTTTGTTGCCATATTTACTATAACGTTTCGGCCTTTCAGTATTTGTCTATATTTCTGAGATGAGGTATTATGTACACTATTTACATTATTCGGACTATTGTCCTCATCTTTGTTGCCATATTTACTATAACGTTTCGGCTTTTCAGTATCTGTCTATATTTCTGAGATGAGGTATTATGTACACTATTTACATTATTCGGACTATTGTCCTCATCTTTGTTGCCATATTTACTATAACGTTTCGGCCTTTCAGTATTTGTCTATATTTCTGAGATGAGGTATTATGTATACTATTTACATTATTCGGACTATTGTCCTCATCTCTGTTGCCATATTTACTATAACGTTTCGGCCTTTCAGTATTTGTCTATATTTCTGAGATGAGGTATTATGTACACTATTTACATTATTCGGACTATTGTCCTCATCTTTGTTGCCATATTTACTATAACGTTTCGGCCTTTCAGTATCTGTCTATATTTCTGAGATGAGGTATTATGTACACTATTTACATTATTCGGACTATTGTCCTCATCTTTGTTGCCATATTTATTACAACGTTTCGGCCTTTCAGTATCTGTCTATATTTCTGAGATGAGGTATTATGTACACTATTTACATTATTCGGACTATTGTCCTCATCTTTGTCGCCATATTTACTATAACGTTTCGGCCTTTCAGTATCTGTCTATATTTCTGAGATGAGGTATTATGTACACTATTTACATTATTCGGACTATTGTCCTCATCTTTGTTGCCATATTTACTATAACGTTTCGGCCTTTCAGTATTTGTCTATATTTCTGAGATGAGGTATTATGTACATTATTTACATTATTCGGACTATTGTCCTCATCTTTGTTGCCATATTTATTACAACGTTTCGGCCTTTCAGTATCTGTCTATATTTCTGAGATGAGGTATTATGTACACTATTTACATTATTCGGACTATTGTCCTCATCTTTGTCGCCATATTTACTATAACATTTCGGCCTTTCAGTATCTGTCTATATTTCTGAGATGAGGTATTATGTACACTATTTACATTATTCGACTATTGTCCTCATCTTTGTTGCCATATTTACTATAACGTTTCGGCCTTTCAGTATCTGTCTATATTTTGAGATGAGGTATTATGTACATTATTTACATTATTCGGACTATTGTCCTCATCTTTGTTGCCATATTTACTATAACGTTTCGGCCTTTCAGTATCTATCTATATTTCTGAGATGAGGTATTATGTACACTATTTAAATTATTCGGACTATTGTCCTCATCTTTGTTGCCATATTTATTATAACGTTTCGGCCTTTCAGTATCTGTCTATATTTCTGAGATGAGGTATTATGTACACTATTTACATTATTCGGACTATTGTCCTCATCTTTGTTGCCATATTTATTATAACGTTTCGGCCTTTCAGTATTTGTCTATATTTCTGAGATGAGGTATTATGTACATTATTTACATTATTCGGACTATTGTCCTCATCTTTGTCGCCATATTTATTATAACGTTTCGGCCTTTTAGTATCTGTCTATATTTCTGGGATGAGGTATTATGCACACTATTTACATCATTCGGACTATTGTCGTCATCTTTGTTGCCATATTTATTACAACGTTTCGGCCTTTCAGTATCTGTCTATATTTCTGAGATGAGGTATTATGTACACTATTTACATTATTCGGACTATTGTCCTCATCTTTGTTGCCATATTTACTATAACGTTTCGGCCTTTCAGTATTTGTCTATATTTCTGAGATGAGGTATTATGTACACTATTTACATTATTCGGACTATTGTCCTCATCTATGTTGCCATATTTAACAGAACGTTATGGCCTTTCAGTATCTGTCTATATTTCTGAGATGAGGTATTATGTACACTATTTACATTAATCGGACTATTGTCCTCATCTTTGTTGCCATATTTACTATAACGTTTCGGCCTTTCAGTATCTGTCTATATTTCTGAGATGATGTATTATGTACACTATTTACATTATTCGGACTATTGTTCTCATCTTTGTTGCCATATTTACTATAACGTTTCGGCCTTTCAGTATCTGTCTATATTTCTGAGATGAGGTATTATGTACACTATTTACATTATTCGGACTATTGTCCTCATCTTTGTTGCCATATTTACTATAACGTTTCGGCCTTTCAGTATCTGTCTATATTTCTGAGATGAGGTATTATGTACACTATTTACATTATTCGGACTATTGTCCTCATCTTTGTTGCCATATTTACTATAACGTTTCGGCCTTTCAGTATTTGTCTATATTTCTGAGATGAGGTATTATGTACACTATATGCATTATTCGAACTATTGTCCTCATATATATCGCCATTTATTACAACGCTTCCGGCCTGCTTCAGGTGGTTGGAATGTCGAACGTTTTATTTCGCTCACTGGGGTAGACTGTTCTAGTTCTTGTTAATTCCCCTCTCCAAGTTCTCCACTGCCTTAACCAGGTATTAAACTCACACTCTTTGGGTCCTGTCACTGAATCTAACTAGCCTTTATCCACTGTGCCATTGTATGAATTTCTGGGTATTATAAACCTAATGTCTCCAGACACCTTATTTACCAGTACTCATATTGCAATTTTTGCTGTTATCACATCATGATTTTACCAGAGCTCATATTGCAATTTTTGTTGTTATTATTGCTTTTCTCTGGCACTCTTTATTACCGGTTCCCATATTGTATTCATGTCTATCTTTGGCCGGCTCAGGAGATTTTTGTGGACTGGCATATGTGCTGATTCCTTAAGTAGCAATTCGTAAACTTAATATAGGAACCAGTTTGCTACTGGACAAAAGTTAAGGAACGATCTTGTTAATACTTGATTGTGAACAAAATATCAACAAAATTTAATATTTGGTAAACATCCCCTTATTTTCAATAACTTCTCTGCATCATCGACCACATGATCTAATTAATTTCTTGCAAAAATCCGCAGTAATTCCCTCCCATTCGTCTTTCAATAACTTCCATAGGTGATCCTGGTTTTTTGGGTTTCTTTTCTGAGCCCTTTCTCCAATTATCTTCCAAACATTTTCTATTGGATTCAGGTCAGGGCTCTGAACTGGCCACTTCATTAGGGCGATTCCTTCTTCTTCAAATAAAGCCATAACCTTCTGAGCCTTGTGGAAAGGTGCATTGTTCTGCATGAAAATAGGAGATTCATAAAGATTATGGTGTAATCTTGGTACCACATGCTGCTGAAGAAGTTTTTTGTAAATCTCAGCATTGATATTGCCATGTACGCGGATGATAGGGCCAAATCTTGCAGATGAAATCATTCCCCACACCATCACACTGCCGCCACCAAACTTAACGGTTTTCTTGACACATTGAGAAGACAGTCTTTCACCTGTTCTACAGCGTACGTAAGTTTTGCCCTCAGAACCAAATATAGTAAACTTGGACTCGTCACTGAAATGAACTGTATCCCATTGTGCGTCAGTCCAAACAACATGTTCTCTCGCATACTCCAGGCGTGCGCTTTGGTTTCGCTTTGAAATGAGAGGCTTCGAAGCTGGAATACGGGCATACAATACGGCATTTTTTAACCTGCGAGCAACCATTTTCCTTGAGATCTTATTATCTGTCTCTTCACTAGATTTACGGGCAATTGATGTAGCAGTTTCAAAACGGTTTTTTGTAGATATTCTCACAATTCTTCGATCTTCTCTTTGCGATGTTTTTGGAAGTCTGCCGGTTTTTGGTTTTGCATCTAACGTTTTATCGGTTTTATACCTGCTAATTACACAATGAACGACAATTTTAGACCTATGAACAATATCAGAAATTTCTGAAATTGACTTTTTTTCTTGATAGCGATAATGAGGTTTTTTTTCTTCAAAAGAGAGCGTTTTGCGTGTAGAATTTGCCATATTGCTTAAAAATAAAGTCCTAATGACAAATGAACTTTTACTTATTGTTGAAAAGCTCCATCGAGTTTATAACAATGTTAATTAAAAGTTTATACAAATTATTAACATCGTTCCTTAACTTTTGTCCATTAGCTTATTTTCTTTGTTTCATTTAATCTTTATTTAAAAAAAACAATTATGTAAATTTTTGTAACTTTGTATAATATTTATGCATTACGCCCTAATCTTTATTCGGTAAAAATTTCATTGCTAATGATGCATTACTTTTAAAGTAATACACATATTTATGTCTTTCTTGTTTCCGTTCCTTATATTATGGCCGCTACTGTATATATATATATTGCCGTTTATAAACATCAAAAATTCAAAATTCTTTTTAAAATATTGGTGTGTGATAATTTGTACTAAGTATTTCAATTTATAATTGGTAAATATAGCTTTCCCTTAAAAGGGACAAATCAAGACATAGTTTTAAAAGATTACATTTTTTAAAAACTTAATAAGTTATTCTAATTATAATGTAAAAGAAATAAAAACAAATCTTGTAAAAATTCATTCATCAAATTTTTTCTTCTTAGGACAATAATGTCGTTAATATATTTTATTTATAGAAACAATTATTTGATTGATATTTTTTTTTTTTTGCGATTCGGTAAATGCGTAATTATTTGAAAAAAATATGGGGATTTCCATTTTCCAAGAATTCCTGCTTTTAACGAACCTAAATATGAAGAGGAACATTAATTAAGTAAGGATGGGTAACAGATATAAAAAAAACATAATTCTACCGCAATAAAGAAGCCATAAGTTTATATACTAATCTTTGCTGTCCACTGGTGATGCAAAAAAAAAAAAACAATATTTCAGTATCTGTCTATATTTCTGGGATGAAGTATTATGTACACTATTTACATTATTCGGACTTTGTCCCATATTTATTACAACGTTTTGGCCGTTGTACTGTCCGGCCTTCTTCAGATGGTTAGAATTTCGAACTGAATCCTTCTTTCGCTCACTGAGGTAGACTATTCTAGTTCCACGTGCCATGTCTAATGGATGTCAGTTATCAGTTTTCTCCTGTTAATTCCCCAAGTTCTCTGAACTCACACTCCTTGGGTCCTGTCACTGGATCTAACTAACGCCTTTATCCACTGTGCCATGTGTCCTTAAGGACTTCTGTGTAATAATTTCTGGGTATTATAAACCGAATGTGTTCAGCAACATTTTTTACCAGTGCTCATATTGAAATTGTTGCTATTATCATACATGTTTTTACCAGAGCTCATATTGCAATTTTTTCAAAAAAATACTTTTAGCCAAACTTTCGAACGGAAAGGATTAGAAAATTTAGTAAAATAATCAAACTATTTTGGTTTTTCCGCTTAAAAACAACGTAAATCCTTTGTCGATAAATCTTTGTTTTTATTAAAGTCTGGGGCCTTTTTAATCATGCTTTCCTTTTTTTTTTCCAGTAGATTAATGGAAGTGCCTATATGTATGTATGTATACATACTGCAAGTCAGCTGCAAGAAATTCAGAACTATTTTAAAGTTTAGGAGGTAAACTCGACGCTTGGGATGCTTTAGAAATTAATTAATTTGTATTTACTTAAATTTTATTTATTTATTTACATTATTTCTTTTAACTATAACTAATATTTTTAAATGGGTGCGAATGGGGGAGTAAACAGAATAATATAAATTATTTCACAGTATATAATTTAAGAAAATTTATATTTACGAAATAACAATCCTGATTAATTATTCATCTTATTATTTCAAAAAGTTCAATTATGTTCCGGTATCTACGTATATTACAGCATAAATTATAAGTTTCTACGCTCACATCTTCTTCGTCTATATTCAGTGTCACTTCCGTTTCCTTTTTAGCTCTTTGTAAATTTTCTCATTTTATTATCCCTGCTAATTCCTCTTTTGACAACCATTTACTCAAGCTTGTTAGGTAGGTTATGTAATGAAAACAGGACAAGAGATTCTGTCTAGTAATCGTTTATTCAATTAAGAATACTACTACTCATCGATATTGAGTCACCCCCACGAGGGTGTCATGTGGCAAAAAGGCCTTTTTAACGTGGGCATTCCGAGACATTAGGCTCGGCAAAAAAATAGCCCATTTGAACCCGTATAAACGGGTTCAGGGCCGGTTTTACCTCCCCGAAGGAGACTCCGCCATTCGGCGTAGCCTTCTTTGGGTTAGAATACTACTACTCATCGATATTGAGTCACCCCCCCCCCACGAGGGTGTCATGTGGCACAAAGGCCTTTTTAACGTGGGCATTCCCGAGCCATTAGGCTCGGCCAAAAAAAATAGCCCATTTGAACCCGTATAAACGGGTTCAGGGCCAGTTTTACCTCCCCGAAGGAGACTCCGCCCTTCGGCGTAGCCTCCTTCGGGTTAGAATACTACTACTCATCTGACTTGACAGCGGAAGTATACAGCTTTTATAACTTGGATTATCTAAGAGGAGATAATCCATATTCACAACAGGTTACATAATATTTTCCTCTCTTGACTTCAATCTGCCCTGTGAGTATCAGATTTTTTGATCCCTCTTTCCTCATTAAGTTCCATAGAAATGTTTCTTTCTGGTGTTAAGTATAAGCGTCCCTTTTCCCCATTTTCTCTAAAACGTCCTGGTTGCTCACGTATTAAGTCCAGAATATGCTCAGTATCATTCTGTAGAACCGCATTTCTGTTGTCTCAAGTCTCTTGTCCAGCATTCACTGCTATATAGAGGGGCTTATGCTACAAAACAGTTCAGTATTCTTTCCTTTGTTCCTAACGAAATTTTCCTGTTTCTTAATACTTTCCTTAGCTTTTGGTAGGCATATTCCTCTATCCCAATGTACCTTTGGATTTTGCTCTCACACATTCTATCCTCTGTTAAAACAGTACCTACATATTAAAAAAATTATACTTGCTTGATTTTGACATCTCCAGTTTGTAATTCGTATGTTGGGCTGTTCGTTTTGCTGACAGCGTTACAATTGATGATTAGTCCTTTCTTCTCGCTTTCTTTTACTACTTTCTGTAAGATTTCTTGTATTTCTTATATCACTGTGTTATCCGCCTATCTAATGTTGTTGACCGCTAATAATGGATCCTGTTAGGACTTATAATTCACTCAGAATTGCCTCACTGTATAGTTTAAATAAGTCCGGTGAGAAGACACATCGTTGTCTTATACACCTTTCTATTTTTGTATATTTACTGAATTTATTTTCCATTCGTATGCGGACGGTTTACTCGAAGTATAAGTTCTGGACGACTATTCTAATATCCTAATTATAGTTGAGGATGTCCCTCCCTTCGTTATTTCGCACTACCGTTACGCCCACGTCAATACCTCATAACTAATGGACTATTCCGTTTTGAAGTCGTAGAAAGTACACTACTTATTTCCACTGAGAAAATAAAATAAATAAATAAATAAAGAAAGAAAGAAAGAAAGAAAGAAAGAAGTGTTTAACGTTTCCTGCCAATAGTTCATAAATAATGGACTATTCCGTTTTCATCACGTGGAAAGACGGGGAATAACACTACTTGGTTTCAGTGAGAAAAAGAAAGAAAGAAAGAAAGAAAGAAAGAAAGAAAGAAAGAAAGAAAGAAAGAAGGGAAGATAAAATTGTTTTATGGCTACTGCTAATACCTCATAAATAATGAACTATTCCGTTTTGATCGAGTGGGAAAGAGGGAAAAAGACACTACTTGGTTTCAGTGAAAGAAAGAAAGAAAGAAAGAAAGAAAGAAAGAAAGAAAGAAAGAAAGAAAGAAAGAAGGGAAGATAAAATTGTTTTATGGCTACTGCTAATACCTCATAAATAATGAACTATTCGTTTTTTGATCGGAAGGGAAAAGGGAAAAAAGACACTACTTGGTTTTCAGTGAAAAAAACGAAAGAAAGAAAGAAAGAAAGAAAGAAAGAAAGAAAGAAAGAAAGAAAGAAAGAAAAAAAAGAAAGAAAGAAAGAAGGGAAGATAAAATTGTTTTATGGCTACTGCTAATACCTCATAAATAATGAACTATTCCGTTTTGATCGAGTGGAAAGAGGGAAAAAGGCACTACTTGGTTTCAGGGAAAAAACGAAAGAAAGAAGGAAAGAAACACACAAAGAAGAGAAGATAGATGTGTTTAACGTCTGTTTCAGTGAAAGTGAAAAAGTTGTCCATATAGATCTTTTCATGTGTTGCCGATTGCTTCTTGAAATAATGATCAGCATGCATATGATTGTTATTGTAATATTTTTAAGCTCAAATGTTTAACGATGCGATAGGGGAATTCCTACGGATATTGTATTGTCGTAGAACTCGGTACCATTTACTTAAAAATTAAAATTCATCAGATTATTAAAATAGGAAAACCGTGAAATTTTCATGGGTCAAAACAGATCCTTCATAAATATATCAAACATGATTTAGGAGTTCCAACACTTCTTTGCGGCGTCCGTATAAAATTGAATTGTGTAAAGAAATATGCTGTATTGTGAACAACTGTGTTTATTAAAATATCGCCGAGAAAAAAATAGCAAGTTCTAGAATAAAAGACAGAAAATAGTGTACATCCATTATATATTTTTCTTCCCTTCCTTCCTTTTATTATTTCTGTAAATATCAAAATAAAGATACGAAATAATAGATCAACTATGCATTGTAAATTAATAAGACTTTGAATGTTTAAGAAAAGGCGATGACTGATTAAGGGGAGGTAACTTTAGCTGAACTTCTTTTTAATGGCTCTAAAATTCAGAAAAGATTGTAACTACGTCTCCCAACATAATGTGCATGAATATATATTATTTTTGTCATAGTTAATGCTTGTAATCATGACTTGGATTTCCACTGGTAAGGAATAAGAATTTCAATTCAGTTCAGTTTATTTTAACAAATTATTTTAAGCAGAATGAACGACTGTGTCTATGCGTTTATAAGTAGATAACATTATAAGTTATATATATATATATATATATATATATATATATATATATATATTTTATATATATATATATATATATATTTAAAAATATGATTCCGTCGTTACATAAGAGTTCTCAAGTTTCAAAACAAGACCCGAAAACTTCAATATAATTATTTGAATTAAATTGAAGAACCAAGCTCTGTTCCATCATCAAGCGAAATTTTTGGAATAACTAATTCTTGAAATTTACGCGTTTTTATAAGCATATTCATTATTAAAATTAAAATTACTATGGTAACGGCTAGAGCTATTGTTTAAAAAAAGGGGCATAAGGGTTCATAATTTGTATCAATATCTCAGTTACATTCAAAGAGGTCAAGTCAGGGTAAGGTTGGGGTGTCTAAATTTAAGGCGGAAGATGACATCGTCTAGTCTGGTTAAGTGTCTAGGGAGATTTATTTATTTTTTTATTTTCTTTCCTGAAATGTTTTGTGTATATAAAACTGTCATAATTATATGTATATATATATATATATATATATATATATATATATATATATATATATATATATATATATATAAAGAAAGAACAGTAAGATATATAATCCGGTGTTCTTATAGATATTTTTATTTTTACAAAATAGTGCTCAATGTAAATTTACAGAGCATTAATATTATAAATTAATTGATTTAAAATATGTTTTTTTTTCGCTACACAGTTCTAACCATGTTTCAAAAATGGAAGGTAAAAGCTCCGAATTTAATTTTGTAATTAAATTAAAGACATTAGTTCCATTTCATCCTCAAGCGAATTTTGGAGTAACTTAAAATTACTGGGTTTTAAAGACACAGCTAAAATCATAATTCACGTTTCCAAGGTTACAGATAAATCCACTTCCACTAGACAAGGGGTGTCTGCGTGTTCATTATGTCTGCATTTTGATGTATCAGTTATTAGTTACGTTTTGGTAGTGGGTAGGATGTATTTAATATATATATATATATATATATATATATATATATATATATATATATATATATATATATATAATAAAAAGTTAATAGTCAGTGTTGAATTACCCCAGGAAACAGTAGAATTAAAAATTGTGCAGTAGATATATAAAAAGATAAAAGCCTAACAAGTAGAGCTTTTAAGTATAGAAAAATAGAAAATCAGCCGATTCCGCTGCCTTAGTTTCAAACCTATGTCGGCTTCGGATTTCGCTCACTTGATTTCCTAACGATTTATTTTTTAAAACTTAAAAATTATGAACGCTATATTTTTTAAAGCGAATGAATAAGCGTATGACGTGAGGTGCGGTAGAAGGTGAGTTGGAATAGGAGAAAGAGGAGGGGAAAATTAAGTGTATCAGAGGAAGATTAAATGAAATATATATACGTACTTTTTATCACATATAAAAAAAAAAAAAATATATATTTACCGGCCTGAATGTCTGAGAAATTTCTCACACATTCAGGCCGGTAAATATTGTTTAATACTGTTTATTATAAACAGAGCATTTACTTAAATATTTGTATCTATAAAATGAATGTTAAGCATAAAAAATGTCTTGAAATAATTGTTTGATTTTGTCCATTTCATTATATATATATATATATATATATATATATATATATATATATAAGTGAACATAGAAGTCAACACTTAGAGGTGACAGTCTGTTCCATGCTAGACGAAATCGTCAGGCCTGACGATTGCATATAGCATGAAACAGACTGTCGCCTCTAA
>CAHIKZ030000302.1:2462500-2522500 GCA_903632075.3 Acanthosepion pharaonis
GGGAGCCTTTTCTTACTCCCACCTTCTCACCATACTTCAGAGGGCGTGAGCTGTCCTCCCCACTTCTTCGTAGCAGCTTCTCATACCTATCCTCTGGATGGGCGGCGACATCCTCCTTCGTGCGTCACGTGATCACCACTCGAACAATGGTGTCTTAGTCGGGCGTGGACGAATCCGCGGCTTTGTTTCAGGAAAAAAATTATCTTGCTTAACTAAAAGAAAAATTGTCTTTTCTTTTCCTTTTCTTCCTCTTAATCGCAGTTATCATTTTCTCTAGCCGCAAACAGGACAAGACGGTGGTCATAACTCTTGTTCTACACCTGGGCTTCGTCAGTACTTATCGCTAATTATCAGAATGGGTGGACTTTTTAACACGGCCAGAAGTCGCCCCAAAAAGAAACATTTCTAAGTTCCCATTCATTTCCTTTCGGTACATATTTCTGATAATATAATTTTATTATCGCAGGCCAAAAATGTTCCGTCGAAAGAAATCGGTCAGTGGACACATCGTGTGCGGTTTTTTGACACAATTAATATCTATCCAAAGCCCTTTAGTCCACCTGTTTTCCGGCACTTATCGAAATAACATTTTCATTTAGATTTTTCTTTGGCCAGCAGTTTGTTTACGCATCCCAGATAACACAGCCGTCGCCAAAACACACCCGATTCCTTCATCCACTCAGAATTTCCCTGTCATTGTAATGACACTCTTTCGCCATTTGTTACTTATCAAAATATCCTTTAACCATTGTCTCTTAGCCGTGGTGTTCTGCTTATCATCCACGTTTTGGGTCTCGCCTCTTTTTTTCTTTTTTCCTTCTTTTCTTTCTTTTCTTTTTCTGCCTCGGTAAATGGTGCCACACAACGGTTCAAAGCTTAATCTAACAATTGGGCAATTCCAATTCTGCTGATACATGATTTGAACAATTTTGCTATTACACTCATGATACCTATATATATATATATATATATATATATATATATATATTCTTTATTTTAGGATATTACATTAAAAACATATGAAAACGCTACACGAATGCAATCAGGTTTCGATGTGTATTAACACATCTCACCAAGCGTTAGTAAAAAACTAACTATTTATTTACTAGCGCCTGATAAGATGTGTTGATACACATCGAAACATGATTTCATATTTGTATCGTTTTTACATGTTTTTGATGTAATATGCTAATATAAAGAATATTGCTCTACTTTTGTATTGAGCACTCTTTTAAACCGAATGTTACGAACGTGGGGATTGTATTCTATTCGTTTTCATTTCTCTCTCAGTCTCTCTTTCTCTCTCTCTCACACACACACACACACACACACAAACACACACACACACACACATATATATATATATATATATAGTAATGTATATTTGAGCAGTAACCTTTCTTTCAAATATCTTATATTAGTCGTATATATCCTGGCGTGAAGCAATCGGACGTCTAGCCACACCGAGGAGCTGCGAAACAGTTTGTCTGTGTATGACTACATATGTCTATATATATATATATATATATTGTCATACAATTCCCCACACACACATATATATATATATATATATATATGGAAATTGTATGACAAAGTTGAAAATGCTTATTTGTTACACGTTTCTTCCTTCACGAAGTTTGATTAAGCACTAAAGGACGTAACGCGTGACAAGTAAACTTTTTGCACTTTGTCATACAATTTCCCCAGTACTGTTTTATATATATATATATATATATATATATATGTGTGTGTGTGTGTGTGTGTGTGTCTGTGTGTGTGTGTGTGTGTGTGTGTGTGTGTGTGTGTGTGTGTGCGTGAATATGTGTCTCTGTGTGTATGGGTCGATGTTTAGTGCAACGTTTGTCGGTGGCAATGTGGAATCGAAGATCTGAATTCAAATTACGGCTGATTCTGTTCTGTGCCCTTTACTCTATAGGCAAAATCGGAAGTAAATTTATTGAAAAAATGTATCAATAAACAATAAATTTGTCTTGAAAATGTCGACTTTGGAGAAAACGCGTCGGCTAAAACTTCAGATAGTTTTTCTATTGTCTTTTTTCTTTATATATTTATTACACACTATAAAATGGACAATTATTTTAAGTTATCTTCTTTTTATACTGTGACACTATTTAGGGTTGCGTGAAAAAAAAGGCGAGAATTAAATTAGGAGATAAGAATCTATCACGAAAAGTCGAGGTTATTTTTTTCTAACAAGTAAAAGTGATAAAGATTTTATTTTCATTAGCGAAGAAAGTAAGGTCGCGGATCTGTCGCGTTTGATTTATGACGGCGCACCGAGTATGGCAATGGTGAAAATTTCAGGTCGTTCAGGTGGCCTACAGGACAGAATTCTAAGAGAGAAAAATTAATTGGGTCGCGGGAAAATGTCCGCTGGACCACCCGCAAAGTTAGAAAGAAAGAAAGACTGACCCATTAGCTATCTGCGGAGATGTCGTTTGGAAAAGGCATGTGTTTTATGTCAAGAGCTGACCATGATAGCAAAATTATGTTATCAGAACGAATAATTGGCTGTGGATATCGCCGAAGGTCACGATTGATAAAGTTCAGGTGACATTCGGTTAAGATAAGAGTCTAAGGATTTGTTGTCGAGAAGAAGAAAAAGAAAAAGGAAGATAATTTTTTTTCTTTGAGCAAGATTTTTAAACCGAGGCTAGTCCGGCCACACCCACGCCGCTGAGCGCCCATTGGCTGAATGGTGGCGTGAGCGGTAGGCGAAGGTAATCATGTGAAGGAGGGGAGGCCTGTTGACGCCCACCTGAAGGGATCGGTGTGAGATGCCACTGTGAGAGAGAGGGGAACCCGTTGACACCCTCTGAGGGTATGGGTGAGATACCAATATGAGAAAGGAAGAATTTGGGAGGACGAAAGACTTCCAAAAATGGAAATTAATAATTCTTCCTGACCGAGAACAAAGAAAAACCCTTAATGCGGATTTAGAATTATCAAGGAACCTCAAACCCCGACAGGTCCACCCCAGTTTTGGTCGGCGTCCATATAAGCAGAGTCGCAACGAGTAGAAAGCAGTTGAGTTAGCAGTTCGCAGTTGGGGTTAGACAGACAGGCAAGCAGTTGCAGTGAGCTGAGAGCTCTGAAGGCCCGCCTCACAGAAAGCTGACTGAGATTCCACGCACTCACGACCTCAACTTCTAAACAAGAACAATTTATTTTTGAAGAACGACTCACACCACCAAAACAAGTTTTACGAATATCGCCTGAAGATACACCAAGAAACATTTTCTTAAAGAACAACTTAAGATGTTAAGACTGGCCTAACAAACACAAAGTATCACGAATCCATATAGCGGTTTGAGAGAAAGAAACAGTCCTGTATTCAGCAACCAGATATAAAATGTTGTTATCCTTTTTTTAACACATTTGAACTTTTCGAGTTATTACTTAATTTTCTTTTACATATACTTGTGCGGTGTTACCCTTGTCGGGTCTCAGCTTGCATTACGGCACGGCGACTGATTGATTTCGTCTACCTAAGATCAAATCACACGTGGGTAGGTTAGACTAGAAATCAAAATAGTTACTTCCGTAACCAGACGTTGGAGGTGAGCTGGGAACGACAAGGCTGATACCGAATCTAACCAGATTCCCATCCGAATCAGCAAAAGGTTAGAACGTCACATTTGGTGCTGCGATCAATACCAAGTCACATTGGTCGTCACGGGACAGGATAGGACGGCGACAGCGCGGAGACAGACGGGGTGACGTCACAATTGCCGCCACGACTAGGACAGCACGGCGGGCGCGGCCAGGCAGACGTCACATTTGGCGCAGCGACACCAGGGGACGTCACAATACGTTATTTTTTTATAGATAAAAATATTTAAGTAAATGCTCTGTTTGTAATAAACAGTATTAACGACATTTACCGACATGAATGTCCGGGAAATTGTCATAGAAAATATGCGTCCTCCAACAGAAATCGAACCTGTATTCTATACGGAACCGTCATATATCCTGACGTGCTTTTACAGATTGTTAATACAGTTTATTATAAACAGTGCATTTACTTAAATATTTGTCTCTATAAAAAGAACGTATGAACATAAAAAAATGCCTTAAAATAATTAAGTTTGTCCATTTCATAATGAGTGTCGTCATTTGTTTACATTTGGATACGCATCAAGCAGATATGAATGTATGAGAGAAAATCATGGAGAATTGTGGTTTAAAAACAGTAAAATCGACGTTGCTAACCGACACGATCCTCTGTGGCTCAATCGTGGACCTTCCCTTTGTAAACAGAGGGAATGCTTAATGGGTCTGAACGTTATTGGACTTTAGTTTCTTGAAATTCAATTTTTTTCTCTTCCATTCCATTTGTTTATTTAATTTACAGGCTTTTATAAATTTTTTATTCCCAGAAAAATATATTTAATAAGTCCTGGGACGAAACCGTTTTTTTTTTATTTTTTTCTTTTTTTTTTGTTGGCTTTTCCTTTTAAAAATGCCTTATAAATTGATCTTTTCCTAGCTATCTTTAAATTCTGTACCGTAAAAAACATATTTAATATCTAATTATTTAATTATTCATCTATCTATCTATCTATCTATATATATATATATATATATATATATATATATATATATATATATATATATTGAAAAGGTTATAATTGTTCCAACGAGAGAAAAATATATATTTTAAAAGAGAGAAAAACAGCAAACGTTTTTTATTATAACATGGATTTGTTTTCGTATATATATTATATTTCATTCTTCATATTTCTGCTAGACGTGTTTCCGGTCCGTGTGGTTCTTCAGGCAAATAAAAGGAATACATTTATAAAAGGAATAAATTTTCCTTATTTTCTTTTAATGTCTCATTGTTCGTTTGCTGTATTTGTTAGTGAGCCTTGAACTGGATTGTTATCAAAAGTGAATTTCTATGTCAATAAAGTGTTAATAAAACCATTAGGTTTGAAATGACAGGTGCTGATAATACATGTGTTGAGGAGAGATGTCTTCCTATCCCTGTGTGCCTACCTGTTACCTTTAGCCTCCATATGAAAGAAAAACAGACCACTTTAAGGATCCATTGTAATAGTTTATTTCACCAGAGACCTTTTAAAGGACGCTGGATCATCAGACATCAATACTTTAAATTATTAGCTCTGAATTTACATTGAGCTCTCAGGGTTTCATCCTCTTGGGACTACTCATAAGGATTACCAAGTTTTTCGTAACTTAACTATATATATATATCAGATCATCCAATAAGTTCTGTCCGAATTTTGAATAATGAAAATGTTGTGTATGATACACCTAATTTACATAAGCGGACTACCGACCATATAAATATGGGTTGGTACCGGAAGACGGGGAAGATAGTAGAGATTAAGAAATTGAATCCAGAGACTCTGCCCGACTGCGATTTAGTCAACCCATTATGCAGGAACAGTCTTCCCAAGAATATACCAAACTAACTGTAAATATTGTGTACCTATTCTTTGTTTCAATACATTTTGTTAACGTACATTTTGTGTTGTATTATTCCATGCTTATTTAAGCTTCAACAGAAAACAAGTGACCAAATATTACATTTAATTACAGATTCAATCAACAATGTATTTTCCCTGATTATCTATGACTTCCTTCCATCTATTAACAAGCTTACTAATTCCATTACTGTAAAATTCTTTTGGCTTTCATTCGAAGAACTCACAAATGTCAGTTTTAAACTTTTCCTGTGTTACAAAAGCTGTTTCTTCCAAATTATTCTGTAAACTACGAAACAAATGGTAGTCTGAAGGAGCAAGATCGGGAGAATAAGGTGGATGAGGAATTTTCTCCCAACCAAGTTCTTCGATCTTTTGTGATGTGATTCTTGCTGTGTGGGGTCGCATATTGTCTTGATGAAGCATCACCCCTTTTCGATTCACTAGAGCTGGTCTTTTTTCCACAAAGATTGGTTCAAACGCTCTAAATGCTGTCAGTATATTTGAACGTTAATTGTTGCATTAGTTGGTAAGAATTCAAAGTAGTTTATTCCATGACAATCCATGCACCAGATTAAAAGAACATTTTGCCCATGAAGTTCCCTTCTTGGCTGTGGCTGGGGTTTTTCCCCTTTACCAAGCCACCGTCTACGACGCTTAACATTTCGATAAAAGATCCAATTATCTTCGCCAGTCACAAGCCTATCTAAAAAAGGTAAAACAAGTTGGCGAGAATGGAGAGAAAAGCAGATGTCAACTCGAGATTTGAGGTTTTCAGACAATTCATGAGGCACCCATTTTCCAAGTTTAGGAACTTTTCCAAGTTGTTGAAGATGACGATGAACAGTTGTATGGTTTAAACTGAGAACCACTGCCAATTCCTCAACTGATAAAGCAGGATTTTCTTCAAGGGATGCTTCAAGAAGCTTTTCATCAATCTCAATTGGACGTCTGGTTCGATCTTCATCTTCAAGGGTGAAATCTCCACCTCTGAATTTTGCAAACCATCTTCTGCAAGTTCTTTCATTCACACATCCCTCTCCATAAACTGAGTGAATGTTTCTAGTCACTTTGGCTGCTGAGTTTCCTTTCTTGAACTCATAATGCATTATGTGCCTCAAATGATTCTTGGGTACTTCCATGTTAGCAGGGTTTTAATCAAACACAATTTAATTTTATTGTTCTCTGAAATAAAATTTGATCATTTTAAATGCATCTAAACATAAAATCAAATTTCAGTTCCATTAGACATTATAAGATACTCTTTAAATTTCGTTCATTTCAAAAAAAGGTAAAGTTCGAACAGAACTTATGGGATGACATGATGTATTTATATATATATATATATATATATATATATATATATATATATATATATATATATATATATATATATATATAATCGACTCTCCCGTCGCGTTCGACGTATGAGGGTCAGGCCGATAAGTCCCCAGGAAACTGACATCCCGACACCGGCACATGAGATTTGATTATAGTGGTGAAGGCCTCGTGCAGGACCAGCCACACTTTTTGAAGGGACGAATACAGAATAGGAGGCACGGTGGAGCAGTGGATAGCGGCTTGGATTGAGGAATCGCAGAGCCGAGTTCGAATTCCAGTCGAATCCATTACATTCACTTACGTGCTAATACCCTTGGGAAAGGTATGTATCCTCTTCATCTCCCTCCAACTATGGGTAAAATAGCAGGACAGACTGGGTTCTATAGCCTTGGATGGCAACTGGTCTAGGAGAAGGACAACTCTGAATTCAAAACCTGCGGAGGGTCGTTTGGGAACCTTGTGGCATATATATATAGTCAACAAATATTTTATGTAGGTTAGTTTTAATAATTTAATTTTTCAAATTGCAAATTATCCTTTTCAGTTACGGAGGTAATCCCGTCAGAAATTGTCTGAATCTTATTACGGAATAAAAATGCAAGAAACATGATCCAAATTTTAGACATTCTTAAGTCATCATCGGAGTAGGTAGAGAAACTAGCGAGTTTTGCGAACGTAATTCGTGTTGTCATCAAAGCAACGAGTATTGTAACATAAGTGAGGTGTGAATTGTTTGTGATTCTTTAATTAATTCTTGGCATTAAGGAGTTATAATTGTTTACACTAATTGATTGTTGTTTTCGTTGCATGAGTATTGCATTCGCAAATGTATATAAGAAAAACACAATTTCGTATTCTTATTCTTTTATTGTTCTCTCTATTTAATGTCTTGTCTTATATTCTAGTCCCAGTACTGCCATCCATTTACACAAGGATATTAGGTAGGTTACTCACTGTTACCCTCTTCGCTTCTTGACTTCAATGTGTTGTCTGATTTTCAAAAACTCCAAGACCTTTATCATCAATCCCAAACCCTGTTCTGCCATCCATTTACAAAAGCTTGTTAGGTACGTTACTCACTGCTTTATTCAACTCCACTTGTCATTAATATGTCCTGTGAGTGTCATATTCTCCAAGCCTTTTATTATCAATCCCTGTCCCTGTTCTGCCATCCATTTACACAAGCTTCTCATGGCGTTTACTCACTGTTTCCCGCTACTCCTCTTGCCTTCAACATGTCCTGTGAGTGTCAAATTCGCCAAGCCCTTTTTTATCAATCCCTCTCCTTCTCATTCCATTCATTTGCACTAGCTTCTTTGGTAGGTTACTCACTGTTTTCCTCTACTCCTCTTGCTTTCAATATATCCTGTGAGTGTCAATTTCTCCATGCCGTTTTTTATCAATCATAGTCCCCGTTTTGCCATCCATTTACACAAGATTGTTCTGTAGGTTACTCACTGTTCTTATCTTTTCCTCTTGACTTCAATATGTCCCTTGAGTGTTTAATTCTCGAAGCCCTTTATTATCAAAGAGATCACCCCATTTTTAGGTGAGCAAATATAAAGGAGCTGATAGTATTAATGTATATAACATTTAATATTTGGTTGCATATCTCTTCTTTTGAATAACTGCATGCATTCTGTGAGCCTGTGACGTCAGCAAACATTTGCATTCTTTATTTGTGATGCTTTTACAGACCTTTAACCCAGTCTTTTTCAGTTACTGTTTGTTTCGTCGTGTTTCTTCCTTCAGTCTACTCTTGACGAGGTGAAATTCATACCTTATTGTGTTATGATTCAGCGATTGATATAGCCAGTTTAAAAATGTCTACTCACCCACCACTGATGAATGTCCTCAGTTGTGTCGGCAGTATGCTTTGGGTTATTGCCCTGATTCATGATAAACTTCCGCCCGATTATTTTGGAAGCATCTCTCTAAAAATTTGCAGACAAAATGGTTATGGAGACCTTTGAATTCATTCTTCTGTTAGAATCATGATTTTCATCATCAATAAATATGAATGAGCCAGTTCCGGAAGCAAAGATGCTAGTCCAAACGAAGCTTCCATCATGCCTCACAGATGAGCTTGTATATTTTGGATCATAGATCCTTTCTTTCACAACACTTTGGTGTTTCCAATACTTTGCTTGAGATTTATCTTGGTCAAATCACATCATAAAACATTCTTCCTCAATTTTTGTCGCTCGTCCCTGTGCTTCCTTGCAAATTCCAAATGTGGTTTGCACCTTCTATCTATATTTCTGCCCTGACGGTCATTCTTCGAGCTGTGGACTGTGAAGCCTTCGCCCTTGCACCCTGGATGTTGTTTATGTCATTAACTGTTTTGGGGGATTATCCCTAACGTGCGTGTCAGTGATAATGTCAATGCGCTTTTGAAATTGTCACCAACCCTATTCCTACAAGCCTAGAGGAACTCAAGCAGAGAATCACTATGGCGCTGGAGAATGTTAAAGGAGACCTGCTACAGCGTGTTTGACAGGAGCTGTATTACCGACTTGATGTGTGACGTGTACGCATATTAAACATTTACGAAACTTTCTGAAATCGGTTTTAAAATCTACCTCCCTTTGAATATTTGTTCGGATTTTGAAAAATAAATTTGTTATCGTTCAGCATGAAGCCTATTCAATTTAGTTTGCCTGGGACATGTATTTCAACATTCATTTTTAAATAAGTGTCAGTTTTGAAGGGACACCCTCTATGCATATATGTATGGATGTATTTTTACAGGGTATATCAAAATACATTTACAAACTTTGGGGACAGGTTCATTGCGGTGTCGTAGTACATGTAAAATTCTGTGAAGGGAAAAAGTACTAAGTACATTATACTTTAATATTTGGACTATACTTTTAGTCCATGTCACTTTAAATGAAAAAAACAGATACAACAACAACAACAAAATCGTGGATTTATCATATAACTAAATTAGAAAAAAAAATATCACTTGAATTATTTAAAAAAAGACCTCGAGCGATGCGACATCGCACGTTACATAATTATATAACTGTCAATAAATAATATATTTAAAAAAGAAAAAAAAAAGATCTTTCAGTTTCCACTGCATTTATTTCGTCTTGAAGTTTAACTGAAATGGAAAAATTACGCCCTAAGGATGAAAATATGGAATTTTCGAAAATATTCGGCCTAGTAGCATCAAATCTATCTGGCAACAATTTAGACATAAGGATCGCGTTATTCAATGAATTGTTAGTAAGTTAATGCCTTATTAAGTCTTGTTAGCGAAGAGATTTCGCCATTAATTATATTAACATTACTAATTAATACTTTGTATAATTACCTATTTATGATATAATATATATACTACACAATTTAATATATATATATATATGTGTGTGTGTGTGTGTGTGTGTGTGTGTGTGTGTGTGTGTGTCCGTCCATAGTCTAGGGTCACTGATCGTTTCTGACCCTTTTATAAGCTCCTGCCAAGCTGTCGGAAGCCCTATATCCCGCACGGTCAGGTCGCAGCTGGAAAACACAGCGGGTGGACGAAGAGAAGCGAAAGAAAGCCAAAGCACAGAAGCGAGAACGCGAGAATGTACGTAGCGAACGAACCGAGTTTCAAATGACAGACGGACACAAACGTCAACGAAACGTCGTCGGGTATAAAAATCTGATTGTTTTACCATCACGACCCCAAAAAAAGCCCGGAGCTGAAAGCGGAAAGAAATGTTCATTTAATGGCTTCAGCTTCTCGCTGAAGATTTACCGCTTAAAAAAAACCCAAAAAAAAACAGGTCTTTGCATCATAAATCTTCAAAACGAGAAATTATTTGACTCAAAATCTATATAATTTAAACCAAAATAATATTATTTTGTGATGAGATATTATATTCATTTAATTTCGCAATGGTTGCCATAACTCCCTTCTTTTTTTTTCTCTTTCTTTTAACTATTTCCCACCCAAGAAAAAGGCCCAAGTTAGGGACTTACTAAATGAAGTTACTGTAAGGGCATAAAGAGGGAGGAAAGAGCAAAGGGCGCATACTATGAGGATACGTAGGATGGATAAAGATTGTAGTGACTTCACGGGAGTTCTTTCCACAATGCAGCTGTTCTGTAGAATAAACTGAGTAGAACTTCTTTTTTTACCAATGCATTACGAAGGGAATACAAGACTCAAGAGCCGCTCTAGGCAAGGAGCTAATACATGTGGTTGTATCATATAGGAATAAAGTATCGCTGCCGACATTTGGGTTTGAAGACGGATCGCAAGAGAGCAAGCACAGTCGACCTCATCTCGAAATAATTAGACCACGTGACGAGTACAGGAATATATATATATATATATGGGTATTGGCGGCGTCTGATCGAGGATTAGTCGAAGGCATTACTATTATTCTGTCTCTGATTTAAAAAGTCTCTCCTACAAAAGGTTGTTTCAAGAGAATGCAAAGAGAGAATAAGAAGAGCACATTATGAGGATATGTAGAATAGATAATAATCAACCCTAAAAGTGAAATGTTTCAAATTTTGGTGATCGTGGATGCATCTTCTCGGGAGGTTGTTCTGCAATGCAGTTCTTTTGGGGAATAGGATGTCAGAATAGAACTTCTTTTTTTCCAATGCATTCCAAAGAAAATAAAAGACTCAAGAACAACTCTAGGTAGAGGGCTACTAAATTATGACGGTGTACATGAAGGGGGCAAGTGGTGTATATTATGAGAATATCTAAGACAAGTAATAGTTAACCCTAGACTTGTAGAGGTTAAGGTTGTAGTGATCGGAAGCGTTCTCAAAATCTGATGTCTGTTTGAATCCTCTATGTGCGAAACTTTTTTATGAAAATAATCCTAAATTTAAAATTTTGATCGGTGGAAAAGTGTTTGGTAGGTTTATTATTACTAGCGTATATCGCCAGGGAGTGAGTTTTAATTATCTATCTATCTATCTATCTATCTATCTATCTCTCTCTCTCTCTCTCTCTCTCTATATATATATATATATATATATATATATATATATATATATATATATATATATACATATATATATATATATCAAATAAAAGTATAAAATTTAATATTACAAGACATATTAAACAAAAAAAAAAAAACACAACAATTTTGGGGGGGGAAGCAACCGGTTTCGCTCCCCACTCGGGAGGCTTCAACAGGAGATACATTTTCATGTTTAATTTTTTTTTTTGTTTAGCCTGTCTTGTAATATTAAATTTTATAGTTTTTTTTGGATCATTAAATTTTGTACCTACTGAAAAATATTTTTTATCTTTATATATATATATATATATATATATATATATATATATATATATATATATATATATATATATAAATTGCTCTGAAGAGCTGCTTTCACTGGTTCCCAGACTCCATGAATTCAAGCGCCCTACAGAGGCTGGCATCCTGCTCCCACCCTTACACTGTAGAAATTTTTAAATGTAGCCGTCTCTTCTACTCCAGTAGCTTCATACCTCCGCACCTCTCGCTTGTGGAACACCCTACCCAATTACTGTTTCCCTGAGAGCTATAATCTCCAACTATTCAAATGTAATGTCAATCGACACCTCCAGTTACCTTGATCCACCCACTATCCTTCTCCTCATCCTTTCTTCTATCACTCCTATCTGCTCTCGCTCCAAATCTTCTGCAACTCCCTGTATCCTAGTGGCTTCACGCCTTGCTCGGGGCGTAATGATTATATATATATATATATATATATATATATATATATATATATATATATATATATATATCAGAAAGTGGTAATTATACAAAAAATTAATTGGCAATGTTAATGTCATTAACGGCGAAATCTCTTCGCTAACAAGACTTAATAAGGCATTAACTTACTAATAATTCATTGAATAACGCGATCCTTATGTTTAAATTGTTCTCAGATTTGATGATGCTAGGCCGAATATTTTCGAAAATTTCACATTTTCATCCTCACGGCGTAATTACGCCATTAATTACATTAACATTTCTAATTAACTTGTTGTCCAGTTACCTCTTTATGATATAATAAAACTCTGGAAAAAAACTCAATTAGTTTAGTGTGTTTTTTAGCTATTAAACATCTTTTGGCATGGATAATTTTGCTGTTACACGATTAGAACAATTTTGCTGTTACACCCGGTAAATATTTACATCTGTGTTGAAGTAAGGTTTTAAAAAGTTGTAAAATATCTATAGCTCTCTATTTTCGTTGGAGTGATTTAATATCCAACAGCTCTAATACACACACACACACACACACACACACACACACAAACACACACACACACACAAACACACACACACACATATACAGTGGAACTCCCTTTCTTTTAGTTGGTTCACTGATAGCTATAATCTAAAATATTCAAATGTAATGTCAATCGACATCTTCTGATGCCTTGATCTTGATCCCCGTCTTTCGTTTTATCCTTTCTTCAAATCAACCCTCTTTAATCTTACTCTCACTCTCTATAAGCCCTTGCGTTCTAGTGCCACTCCCGCTTTGCTTGGGGTGAAATGTTTTAAAAAGTCGCATCAACTGCTATTTATATGGTGGAGATTTGCATATTAATGTAAAATTCTCCGCCATTTTTTTCTTTTTTTTTTTTTTTTGACAATGTAAATTTGTAATACTTTATTTTGGCAAAAGAAAAGGAATGGAGTTTAAAAAACAAATTAACAAAATTATTTTTTTCTTTTTCTTTAATGCTCGATACCAAGTCGTTTAGGTTCTTTGGTCATACGCTTAGAGCGTTTTATAGGATTTTTTGGCTGGTGGACAGTTTTCAAGTGTTTCGGTTAGGGAAGTTACAGGTTCCTGGTTTAGCCTACTCGGCCCCTTCAGTTGAATCACTGAACACTGTTTGTGGCAAAATACCTTCTGATTTTGCTGGTATTTCCATCCGAATCTCGTATAGGGCTATTTGAGACTGAGGTAACTGCTTCACGCTCGGAGATTATCGTTTCTTCCTCAGCAGGAGTTTGTACATTCGCTGAAAGGTTTATATAGATGTAATTCATAAGAATATCCAAATCCTCACTTTTGAGGAAGTTTAAAAAATGTTCGGTACCAAGGATTCCATATTGTCTCTGCCCCAGGGGTCTTACTATATAGATCCAGAATTTTAGGATTTGGTACCCTGTTTATGTTGATATTTGAAGCAAAAAATATTAGCAATAAATAGAATGTTGTAAGCTATAATTAACTAGAATTATTCATAACTATTTCTCTAGTAGTTTAGTTTTCAACAGATAATGGCTTGGAATTAAAAATCCGGGAGACGAGTTCCAATTCCAGTCAGGTTCGTTATACCTAGGAGCAAATACTCTTGTGGGAGTAATGAATCTACCTCCCCACTAGCTATGAATTAATTATAAGTACATTTATCAGTAAATCATTATCTCTTGAAATTCTCTAAAATTTAAAAAAAATGTTTTCTGGCATTAAATAACCAGCAAAATGTTCTCCTCATGCGCCATGTCCCCTCAGGACGTAGGTGATCATGACTCTCCACAACTTCTTAATATTTTTTGTCTTTCTGTTTTTTCTTCTAAGCCCTGTTCTGCCAACCATTTACTCAAACTCATTAAGTAGGTTATGCGTTGTTTTCTTCTGTCTATTTTGCCATACTTATGTCCTGTGAGTAACAGATTTTCCAAGTCCCCTTTCCTCATCATATGCCTAAAGAACATCAACTGTTTCTTCCTGGTGTTAAGTATTAGTTTCCTTCTTCTTTCTATTTTCTCTAAAACTTCGCCGTTACTCACATGTTCGGTCCAAGGTATCCGTATCATCCTTCTGTAGAACCACATTTATGTTGTTTCAAGTCCCATTTTCATCTTTGTGGGGATCATTCAGCACCCTCTGTCGTACAGGAATGTTAATATACCAGACATAATGATCAAAGGATAAACCTAATGAAGTTATAGAAAAATAGAAAAGGAATCGCAATTGAAATAGAAGATGCTGCCACAGAGCCAGAAATATTGCAAATACCAATCCCAACCAAGATCAGGACAGGTTTAGCATCCAGATTTATCAACTGCTATTTATATGAGGGAGATTTGCAAATGAATACAACAGATAATGGCTTGGGATTGAAAATCCGAGAGACGAGTTCCAATTCCAGTCGGGTTCGTTATACCTAGGAACAAATACTCTTGTGAAAGCGATGAATCCACTTCTCTCTAACTATTCATTTATAATAAGTACTTGTATCAGTAAATCACTCTCTCTTAAAATTATCATAATTTAAAAAAAAATGTTTTCTGATATTAAATAATCTGCAAAAGGGTTTTTCCTCATGTGCCGTGTCCTCTCGGGACGTAGGTGATTATGGCTCTCCACAACTTTCACTCCTTTATATCATTTTAAAAATTCCGTCTTTCTCCTAAGCCCTGTTCTGCCAAACATTTACTCAAGTTCATTATGTATGCTATGCGTTGTTGCGTGTTTTAAACTAGAATTAGTTAGAAATATTCTCTATTATTTCTCTAGTAGTTTCGTCTACAAGGTCAGGATTAGTTTAGCCTCCAGCTGTATCAACTGCTATTTATATGGTGGAGATTTGCATATGAAGACAAAAATCTCTCCTACATTTTTTTCTTTTTTTTAACAATGTAAATTTGGAATACTTTTTCAGCAAAATTAGAAAAGGAAGGCATTAAAAAATTATTATTATTTTTATTTTTAGTGTTTGATATCGTGTTGATTAGTTTTTTTGGTGATATGCTTAGAGCGTCTTAGAGAATGGGGGGGCATTTTTGCAGTGTTTGGGCTAAGGGAGTTACAGGTTCCTGGTTCAGCCACTTTAGTTGAATCAATGATTGTGGCACAGTAAATTCTGATTTTGGTACGTTATTTCCATCCTAACTCAGCATAAGGATATTTGAGACTGTTGTAACTGAATCAGATTTGGAGATTATTGTCCCATTCCCAGCAAGAGGGAAACAACTTAGTGAAACAGTATTTTCTTTTCAGTGAAATAACCTACAAGATTTTGTGTTTTAAACTATAATTAGTTAGAAATATTCACTATTATTTTTCTAGTAGTTTCGTCTACAAAGTCAGGATTAGTTTAGCCTCCAGCTGTATCAACTGCTATTTATACGGTGGAGATTTGCAAATGAATACAACAGATAATGTCTTGGGATTGAAAATTTGGGAGACGAGTTCCAATTCCAGTCAGGTTCGTTATACCTAGGAGCAAATACTCTTGTGAAAAGGGATGAATCTACCTCCCCACTAGCTATGAATTAATAATAAGTACTTGCATCAGTAAATTATTATCTCTTAAAATTCTCTAAAATTTAAAAAAAAAAGTTTTCTGGCATTAAATAATCTGCAAAAAGGTTTTTCCTCATGTGCCATGTCCTCTCGGGACGTACGCGATTATGGCTCTTCACAACTTTCACTCCTTTATATATCTTAATAAATTCTGTCTTTCTCCTAAGCCCTGTTCTGCCAACCATTTACTCAAGGTCATTACGTATTTTATGCGTTGTTTTCTTCCGTCTCTTGTTTATATATGTCCTGTGAGTATCAGATTTTCCAAGTCCCCTTTCCTCATCATGTGCCTCAAGTACCTCAACTGTTTCTTCCTGGTGTTAAGTATTAGTTTCCTTCTTGTTTCCATTTTCTCTAAAACTTCGCCGTTACTCACATGTTCCGTCGACGGTATCCTCGTCATCCTTCTGTAGAACCACATTTATGTTGTTTCAAGTTTCCTTTACATCTTTTCATATGTCCTCCTGCCATACAAGAGGACATATATCACATAGCGTTTTAGCAAATTCTTTCTTGTTTCTAGCGAAATGTTTCTATTTCTTAGTACTCTCCTCAGCTTTTGGAATGCTTCTTGGCTGTCCGATTACGCCTTCGGATCTCAGAGTCACCCTCTCCGTCCGCTGTTAAAGCACTTCCCATATATCTAAGTTTCCAACACTTGTTTGATTTTGGTACCCCCCCCCCGCCGCCAATTTGCTATTTGCACTTTTTCAGCTGTGCGATCAAGATCAGTTGAATGATCACCTAGCAGGCCCTTTACATCTAGATCTTTGGTGGCGTTCCCATAAGCCTTGGTAGTGACTCCAGATATATTTATTAATGATCTTAGAATGTTCATAGGCAGATCGTTAATGTAAAGCGGGAAAATGACAGGATCGTAGAGAGAGTCTTCAGGGATGCCTGCATTGATGAGAGGGCCACATGGATTTCTCTAAATAGGCTTCATGTTGAATATTTACTTATCAAAATTCCAAACAAGGTATTCAAAGCGATATAGATTTTATAAACGATTTCACAAAATGCTCAATAAGCACACCATCTGTGAACGGCACATGTGAAGTCGGTAGTCCAGCTCTTGCCAAACACGCTGTAGCATGTATTGCGTAACATTTTCTAGCGCCCGTGCCATGTCACAAGAGGTGGCCATATGGAACATTTGTGAAGTTTTATGAAATCGTTTATAAAATCTACATCGCTATGAATATCGAATGTTGTTAAATAATTGTTTTCTTGTTCAACATGAAACCTAATTAATTTCGTTTACCTGGTACATGTAGTTGCTCAGATGCTGACGTTTTAATTAATGTCAGTTTTTTTTTTGGGGGGTGGAAACCTGTATATCAGAAGTGCAGCTTCATCTTACCTATACTATTCCCACTTTACTAGTAACGCTTACCATCATTCCTGCCCACTGACAATCCCTTTCTTCTTGATATTCTAATAATTTATATTGTGTATGTCCATTTCATATATACTGAGCTCATTTTGTAGTAAAATTACCCATAGTTTCTGCTCACTGACCAACCATTTTTTCCTAATCTTCAATACATTTTTTATAGTATATTTATAATTTTAAGCTAGTTTATATTAAAACGTGCACTGTACTTTTGGATACAAAAAGAAAATAAGAGTTAATCCCCTTGAGCCATGAAAACAACGATAATGGCTAGTATAATATATTAATATATATATATTTAACCTCACATAATCGGGCAACCCTCACTCTGATCTCAACGAAAATCGTTGCCTGCGCCTAATTTTTATAGGGCTTTTGAATAAGCCATGGGTCATTGAAATCAGACAAGTGGGAGCGGAGGAGTCGCTTGGATACACACACATGCACAAACACACATACACTTTACTTTATATATAAGACTCATCCAATGAATAACTCTAAAGCACTACAAATAAGAGGGTCACTGGGAAATTAATGAATTGAGCGTAGGATATGGATAAAAGAAGAGTTTCAAAAAGAGTGAAAATGATGAGGTTACGGATGGATTGACCCTTGACATCAAGCAGTTACTATCGTAGTATTTCTTAGGACTAGGTAGGTTTGCCTATCGTCTCGTCACACACCTTTGCGGTCTTTTGAACAGAAGGCGAGGTTTAGCTCTTGCTTGTTTTTTTATGTTGCTGGGATTGGGTTTCCGGTTACTTGTAAAGTCCTTTCTCTCTCTTTCAACCCTAGTAGCTCTTTGTGTCTTAGAGGCATTATCGCCTTGCTTAGGCTTAATTGATTAAAAATATATATATATCATGAACGTATTTAAACGTTAGTCTGTTCCACCAGGTTGCAGTATTTGGGAAAATGTTTGCATAAAGCTTTCTTTTTACATTTGGAATACGTGGGAAATCGGAGTGATTCAACTTCGTGGAAGTAACATGTCGTGTGCTTGATGTAAAGGACTGAACTGGTGGAACTAAGTCTTATCTAGAGACGTCAAGAGATAGCAATTTTTTTTCACATAAAGTGTTAACATATAATTTGCCATGGATTTTATAAGGGTGTAAAATGTTCAGAATTCAGGCAGAAGCTTTAAAATTAAGTATTCCATAATTAATTTATAGAAGTTTCAAGCCCAAGAAATAATTTAAATTCACTTCGTAAAATATTTCTGTTTAAAATTTCATTATCTATATAAAGCACAATTTGCGTAAGATGTATTAGCTATCAGTGAATGTTTTTTTTTTAATCCGCTTGGGACGACCAGGAAATTGGGGTTATATATATAATATATATATATATATATATATATATATATATATATATATATATATATATATATATATATATATAATGTCATCCACAGGTAGACTGTATGGCAGCTATTCAGTGTGGCTAGACATCTGGTTACCTCTAGGTAGGGTCGAAACCTGAGTGAATTGAGTCAGTTGGAGATTCTACCACTAAGCCGTCGGCGCACGGCAGTGATGAAAGCGAATTTTAGCGTATTTATTTTATAAACACAAAATGACCGCCAGGACTCAATACGCTTTTTAACGAAGAGTTTTTATATCAGCCGTAATTAATTTTTCTGGAGCCTATATATATATATATATATATATATATATATATATATATATATATATATATATATATATATATATATATATATATCGGGGCCTATATATATATATATATATATATTCGGGAGCCTATATATATATATATATATATATATATATATATATATATATATATATTCTGGGACCTATATATATATATATATATATATATATTATATATATATATATATATATATATATATATATATATATATTCAGGACCCTATATATATATATATATATATATATTCAGGAGCCTATATATATATATATATATATATATATATATTATGAAATGGACAAAATCCGACAATTATTTTAAGACATTTTTATGTTTAATATTCTTTTTATAGATACAAATATTTAAGTAAATGCTCTGTTTATAATAAACAGTATTAAACAAAATTTACCGTCCTGAATGTCCGAGAAATTTTTACAAATAATATTCGTCCTCCAACAGGATTCAGACCATTATCATACACAGAACCGCCATTTAGCTTGACGTGCCTTTACCGATTTGGCCACAGAGGAGCGTTCGGTTAGCAAGGTCGAAATTACTCCTTTTAAAATTCAATCTTCCATGAATCTCTCACGTACATTCATATATGCTCATGGCGTATCAAATGTAAACAAATGACGTCACACATTATGTAATGTACAATGTCCGACAATTATTTTAAGACATATTTATGTTTAATATTCTTTTTATAGATACAAATATTTAAGTAAATGCTCTGTTTATAATAAACAGTATTAAACAACATTTACATTTAACCAACTGTATTCTATACGGAACCGTCATTTACCTTGACGTGCCTTTACCGATTTGGCCACGATGGGGTGTTCAGTTAGTAATATATATATATATATATATATATATATATATATATATATATATATATATATATGTGTGTGTGTGTGTGTGTGTGTGTGTGTGTGTGTGTGTGTGCATTTCTCGGCATCATTCCAGTGCTCCAATGACTACAGGTAGTTTGATTGTTTTGAGAGGCCACATTCTCTCAATTTCTACCTCACACTTGCTTAGTTTTCAAAATGTTTTCATAGAGATATTCATGTCAACTTGGGCGATGTACGTTTACCAACAGACACGTCTTTTGAAAAAAAAAGAAAGATTTTTAACAGCAACATAAGTAGAGGCGCTGTGGAGTAATGGAAAGCGGCTCGAATTGAGAAATCGAGTTCGAATTCCAGTCAGATCCATTACATTCACATACGAATCCTCTTCTTCTCCTTACAGCTATGGCCTTGGATGGCAAATGCTCTACCAGAAATGGCAACCTAATGCGGGAAAAAATCTGCCTCGTCAGTCATGTCACATCGAACGATACATGATCGCCTAAGCGCGTATCACGCATAACATATAACTGACTGGTATTCACTTACGCGCAAATACTCTTGGGAAAGATATGAATCCTCTTCTTCTCCCACCAACTATGGGTAAATAGCAGGTCAGACCGGGTTCTATAGCCTTGGATGGCAGCTAGTCTACCACAGAAAGAAACGGCAGCCTAATGCGGGAAAATAATATGCCTCGTCAGTCATGTATCGAAAGATACATGATCGCCTAAACGTGTATCACGCATAGCACATACCTGACTGACTGACGTGCAAATACCCTTGGGAAATTTAGGTATCCTCTTCTTCTCCCCTCCCCCAGCTATGGGCAAATAGGAGCACAGACCGGGTTCTATAGCCTTGGATGGCAACTGATCTATCGCAAAAAGAAATGGCGGGGAAAAAATCTGCATCAAAAAGATACATGATCGCCTAAGCGGGTATCACGTATGGCATATAACTGATTGAATATAAGGTCAATTCCCCTTTAATTCTGTTTCCGCTATTGCATGAAGGAGATCAAGTCAATGGCCTATAACACAGTGGATGTAAGAGGCTACCCTATCGTGCAATTGCATTCTCTTGGTGCCACTTGCTGTATCCAGAGATTAGCCGGCCGATTTTTACCCAGGCACACATGACTTAATATGTTGATACTAATTTTCAGAACATGGTACTGGTAATTTCATGCTTAAGACTAACCTTAAGTAGGAATCAGGAAAATTAGGAATCAGGGCAAATAACCCTGGAAAAGGTATGAATCCATCTATTGTTCCCCAGTTATGGGTTAAATAGCAGGACAGACTGGGGTTCAATAGCAGAACGGACTAGGGCCTATAGTCATGATGGCTCGAGTGTGTATCACGTATGACAATTAACTGACTGAATGAATGGAAAATGGCGTTTCCTTATGAGGAAATATTCGACATTCATTGACCAAGCAGTCACTAGTACTGTCGGTTGAAATTAATGAAATAATCATGTTAAAACAATTTTTCAGGAAAGTAGTTTTCTGAAGTCCTGTAACTGCTATTGCACTTTCCTTTTTAACCTTTTGTTTGAAGAAGTGTGGGATATCAATATCTTGATTATGTCTTTTATTCTTGAGTTACATGTGGTATCCATTTTAGTTGTTGCTGTTTTTGAAAGTTCCCAAGTGAGAAATGTTTCTGTTATTTAGTACAATTCTTTGTGATTATGTAGCGCCAGTTCACAGGATTCGAACAAGGATAATCCTAGCTAAGACCTACAAGCTTCATTCATTAAAGACCTTTTTAATCATTAATCTGAGAAAAAAGTTTATTACAGTTCAAAGTTTAGATATTTCTGAACGATTTTGGCGCCATACATGGCATCCATATGAAATCTTGAGTATAGTTTAATATTTACCGTAAATTGCTGCGTAAAATTTCAAGCATACAAATATTTTCAAAACAAGGGACCGTCATATATGGCGGGTATAAATAAAATGCAAAGCTTTACCACCATGTTGTAAACAGGATTGACAGAACTCCATCAATTACTGTACGACACTTACCGTATCACCAGCAGGCTGTCAAAAGTATATACCACTAAAACTTGTATTTGGTGAACATATTTGGCATATAAAATAAGAAAATAGTGACACAAATTTAGTATTCTATTAGCGTTACAGCACCCGTCGCGTCCAACAGCTGATGCACTAAGAGTAAACACTGACTGAAACGCCATTTAACTCAGGTGGCCATTCAGACAAGTAGGTATGGTATGCGTGTCATCTGCGCTATTTCATGATAGTAATAACAGGTTAATGTAGTTGTAGCACAAGTTATCGTATACTATCTCCATATACCGGTACTCCTAAGTTTTGGGCTGCGTCCTATACGGCACGTAGAGGCTTCATTCAGAATTCTGAGCTAAAGTTCCTGAGGTCGACTTGTACGCCGCGTCGAAATGTACGCCAGGTCAATTTGTACGCCGCGTCGAATTGTACGCCAGGTCGACTTGTACGCTGCAATTTACGTTACAATTTTACACATCCTGAATTTTTATGAATGATTCAGTGTGGTCAGCATCCGTCCGTCTCGAGAAACGATGGCGTAGCTACGAGCCTGGGCGGGATATATGGAGAACTAGGGCTGCCGAGACGTCTAGTTCCCCCTCTGGGCCTTGAAGGTAGCACAAGGTGCCGTCCATCCGCCTTAGGGGCTCCACTCCGGGTTTGAATTTAGAGTTGTCCTTCTTCTAGACCAGTTGCCATCCAAGGCTGTAGAACCCAATCTGTTCTGCTATTTAACCATAGCTGGAGGGAGAAGAAGAGTATTCACACCTTTCCCAAGGGTATTAGCACATAAGTGAATGTAATGGACTCAATTGGAATTCCTCAATTCAAACCGCTATCCATTATTCCACCGTGGCTCCCCAATGATTCAGTGTAGGTACTCTAAAATTTAAGATTTTAGATTTAGTTGTGTGTGTTCTTTTACTTAACGGATTTTAACTACTTATTTAGATTTTAACATCTATCATCTGACATCTAAAAAGAATTTTTCGATTTTTAGTCGAGCTTTTCATTTGTTTTTGATAGCTTAAAAAGCTGACAAAACCTTCACTTACCTATAGATTTTTCGATGTTTCTGGTCACTGATAGGGAAGAATTTGGTCAATATCAGAATCGCTTCCTCTATGCAGTGTTTTAATTGCGCCCATTTTTTTCTATTGCGTCAATCAATTTGCTTACCTCTGTTTTTTACGTTTGGCTATTTGAATTTGGGACAAATTTGGATTTAATTTTATTTCTAGTTGCATTTCTTGGGAATACTTTTTGTCCTTCTTTATGGAATACAATTTTCTTCTTTTAAAACCAGTTTGAACATCCAGTCATTGGTTCGCTGTTCATAGCCAAAAAAGGTCTACAAGATCCTTGATGTATTGCCAGTAGTTTACGAATAATTAGAGAATAATTACTCTTAATTTCTGCAATTGACTAGACAGTAATACCATATCTTCGTTTGTATTCCTTCGGTACTAAAATTAAACAAGACACTAAGGGGATAATAATCTCACTATATTGTTCACGTAATCTATGTATTGGATCTATAGCATTTTTTTTTTTTTTTTGCTTGGTAATTCATGGTGAATAGGCTTTGGTACTATGTAACCATTATAAGTGGTATCTGTCTATATTTCTGAGATGAGGTATTATGTACACTATTTACATTATTCGGACTTTTGTCCTCATTTTTGTCGCCATAGTTATTACGACGTTTCGGCCGTTGTACGCTCCGGCCTTCTTCAGGTGGTTGGAATGTCGAACTGAACCCTTTATTTCGCTGACTGGGGTAGACTTCTAGTTCCACGTGCCATGTTTGATGGATGTCAGTTATCAGTTATCTCCTGTTAATGCCTCTCTCCAAGTTCTCCATTGCCTTAACCGGTTATTGAATTCACACTATTTGGGTCCTGTCACTGGATCTAACCAGAGACAGGACCTAAAAGCGTTTTGATAGAGGACGTTAAGTGCCACACTGAGATTTGTAGACGTACTGCGATAGCCAAGGGCACATTCGAAAAGCTGGGCAGAGTAGTGCGAGGCAGGAGGATTTTTTGGTAACAAAGAAAAGAATACTGAGCTGTTACGTGACATTGGTCCTTTTTTACGGCAGCGAATGTTGGACGATATCCTCAAAGATGAAGAAGAGACTCGAGGCGACAGAGATGTGGTTCTACAAAAGGATGCTTAGGATATCATGGACCGGGCTTGTGAGTAATGATGAGGTCTTAGAGAGGCTGTGCACAAGCAGTAGGCTTATACTTAACATCAGGAAGAGGTAGCGGACATATAATGAGGAAGGAGGGCCTGGAGAATCTGACACTCACGGGTCGAATAGAGGGAAAGAGAGACAAGGGAAAACAACGCGTGACATACCTGGCGGGCTTAAGCAAGTGGATGACAGAACGTGCTTGTAAAATCTGATACTCACAGGAGATAAATATAGCAAAATGGACAGAAGAAAACAACGCATAACCTATTTAATGAGCTAATGGCAGAACAGAGCTTAGGAAAAATAACAGAAAGACAAAGATTATTAAGAGCTACAAAGGTCAGGAAGTTGTGGAGAGCCATGGTCACCTACGTCCCTACGTATAATTAATTCATAGCTAGTGAGGAGGTAGATTTATCACTTTCACGAGAGTATTTGCTCCTAGGTATAACGAACCCGACTGGAATTGGAACTCGGCTCCCAGATTTTCAATCCCAAGCCATTATCTGTTGTATTCATTTGCAAATCTCCATCATATAAATAGCAGTTGATAAAGATGGATGCTAAACCTGTCCTGACCTTGGTTAGAATTGGTATTTGCAATATTCCCAGCTCTGTGGCAGCATCTTCTATTTCAATTGCGATTTCTTTTCTGTTTTTCTACAATAACTTCATTGGGTTGGTTTTCAACATACTGTTATCATTGAAGAACCTAGATTACTTTATCTAAGCAACGTAATTTTGTACCATATGTTTTCTTTTCTTTTTAGTCTTTAATCACTGTGTCTGGTGTAGTAGCATTTATAGATATGCCAGTAGATATGATAAAGTACCAAAGAATGGTCAATTCACGGATTTCTAGGCAAGGTTTAAGGTGGTTTTTATACTATTTCTTTAATAAGTAGCGCATTACAATATCTAAATATTTAAATATTTTCTAATGAATATACTGATTAATTTTTATCATGTCAATCTTTCTGTCCCGCTGTTTCTTGGATTTGACAAGAATTCATAGTCTTAACTTATTCTTCGCATGATCTACGTATTGGAACTATATCATTTTTTTATTGTCTGCCTGCAAATTCTTGGTGAATAGGTTTTGTCCTATGTGGCCATCGCATGTTTTAATCATTTCACCCCATTCAAGGCAATAAAGCCACTAAAACCATGGGTTCACTGAGTGTAAGAAAAAATAAGAAAACAAAAACAATATTAGAAAGAGAGAACAATAAAAGAACAGGAATTAAGAAGTCATAAGATAAAGTTTGATATTGCATTTAAATCTTTGAATATCAAATGTCTCCATGTTTTACATAGCCACTTATGGGTTTTGTGTTTATCTACAATTGCATATTTATTTCCGCATATTAGCCATGCCGCTTTTTTGTTTCCAGGGTATTCGTTTATGAGCCTTACATCATTCTCTTTCAGCTGTATTTGTCTGTTTGTTTTCTTAGGTAGTTTTATATAAAAAAATTAGGTATATAGTGTAATGGCAAACAAAACGTATAGTATCGATTATAGAAACAATAATAAACATATTAATCCCTCGAATGTTCACACTGTTTTTGATCTTTTACTTCTTTATTCATTTCACCCCAAGCAAGGCAATAAAGCCACTAAGATGCTAGGTGGTTACTGAGTGTTAGAGAATATGAGAATAAGAAAATATTAAGAGAGAGTACAATAAAAGAATATGAATTAAGTAAACAAAAGATAACGATTGACACTGCATTTAAATTTTAAAATTTAATATTAATATCTATTATCTGTCTATATTTCTGAGATGAGGTATTATGTACACTATTTACATTATTCAGACTATTGTCTTAAACATGGCACGTGGAACAGCGACCGAAATAAAGGGTTCAGTTCGACTTTCCAATCACCTGAAGAAAGCCTGAGCGTACAACAGCCGAAAAGTTGTGATAAATATGGCAACACAGATGAAGAGAATAGTCCGAATAATATGAATAGTGTAATATTTATTTATATATATAAATAAATAAATAATATATATATATATATATATATATATATATATATATATATATATATATATATATATATATATACACATTTGAAGTAATATATATATATATATATAAAATCGTTATGATAGTGGATATTCGGATTTAAAATAGACGCCACATGTTTATGTTAAACTGTGGGTATTACGACTATGGGTCGGCGCATTCTAGAAAAATAAAAATGTGGCGTCTATTTAAAGTACGCGTATCCATCCTCATGAAGTTTAAAGTAATAAAATAAAATGTCAGATTAAAATAAAAGTCATATATATATATATATATATATATATATATATATATATATATATATATTATATAAATGAAATGACGTCCGACAATTATTTAAGACACTTTTTCATGTTTATACGTTCTTTTATAGATACAAATATTTAAGTAAATTCTCTGTTTATAATAAACAGTATTAAGAAAATTTACCGGCCTGAATGTCCGAGAAATTTTCATATATCATTCAATTCTCCATATAAACATAAAAAATGTCTTAAATAATTGTCGGACTTTGTCCCTTTCATAATGTATGATGTCATTTGTTTACATTTGGATACGCATTGAGCAGATATAAATGAATGAGTGGAAATCATGGAAAATTCTGTTTAAAACAGTAAAACCGACATTTCTAACCGTATCGCTCCTCTGTGGCTCAATCGGTAAAGCACGTCAGGCTCTATGACGGTTCCGTATAGGATACAGGTTCGATTCCTGTCGGAGGACGCATATTTTCTATGAAATTTTCTCGGACATTCAGGCCGATAAATGTTATTATTCTGTTTATCATAAACAGAGCATTTGCTTAAATATATGTATCTTTAAATAGGAACGTATGTATATATATATACTTCATTTTTGAATATTACATCGAAAACATATCAAAATCATTGTTGCTATATATTGAATTCAAACCTACGGGTCATGACTCATTCATGGAAAATAATTTCTTAATTTTGCTTCTTCTCTTAGTTTAAATTTAACTTAGTCATATTTGATTGGTTGATCTAAGCGAAGCCCACGGGCTTAATAACGACCCGCACTGTTTACTATTTTCCTTTTCTCGTAAAAAGAGGCTGTGTTTTGCTTTTAATCTCATTAAATGATTCACTCTCAATTAATTTACAATCGACTGATGAGATGCGTTGCAAGTGCATCGAAATACGGCTGCAATTGTGTAGCGATTTTCACAAGTTTCTTTGTTTAGGATATAAAATAAAGAATATTTCCCTAATTGTATTGAGACCTGCTTTTTAAATTAAATGCTTACGAAAGTTGAAACTGTGCTCTATTCATTTCATCATATATATATATATATATATATATATATATATATATATATATATATATATATATATATATATATATAGTCGACTCTCCCGTCGAGATTCGACGTATTAGGGTCAAGCGGATCAGTTTCAGGAAATCGACAGCCCGATACCGGCACATGAGATTTGATTATAGCGGTGAAGGCTTCGTGCAGGACCATCCACATTTTTTATATATATATATATATATATATATATATATATATATATATATATATAATAATAATAAAAAAGGTCTAAACACTAATATTCCATGGTCATAATTTATTCCATTGGAATCGTAAATAACATCCAATTCATCAGACCTACAAATTCAAAAAAAAAAAGAAAAAACAACTCCTGGGAATAAAAAATAATATATATATATATATATATATATATATATATATATATATATATATATATATATATATAATAATAATAATAATAATAATAATGCTTAAACACTAATATTCCATGGTCATAATTTATTCCATTGGAATCGTAAATACAATCCAATTCATCAGACCTACAAATTCAAAAAAGAAAACAAAAAAAAACAATTCCGGGAATAAAAAATAAAATTTAGTGAGAGTGTATGTATGAGAGTGTGGGACGAATGTTAAAGTAAATGAAAGCTATAGAGAGGGGTAACAGACGAGAGAAGAACAGGTAAAATTTAACAGAGAGAAGACGGTTTAAGTGAGAGAAATATAAATTTAGATATATGATTGCATATGTATGTGTATATTTACCATTAATATTATATATATATATATATATATATATATATAGATAGATAGATAGATAGATAGATAGATAGATAGATAGATAGATAATCATTTCTCCAAGCAAAGCCAACAATGACGCAGGACGTCACTGAGTGTGAAAGAATATAAGAAAAATAAATCATAAAAGAACAAAAACGATAAAAGAATAAACATTTAATATTAGTATATATTATCTGTCTATATTTCTGAGATGAGGTATTATGTACACTATTTACATTATTCAGACTATTGTCCTCATCTTTGTCGCCATATTTATTACAACGTTTCGGCCCTTCAGTATCTGCCTATATTTCTGAGATGAGGTATTATGTACACTATTTACATTATTCAGACTATTGTCCTCATCTTTGTCGCCATATTTATCCGATCCTTCAGTATCTGTCTATATTTCTGAGATGAGGCATTATGTACACTATTTACATTATTCGGACTATTGTCTTAGACATGGCACGTGGAACTAAAGCAGTCTACTCCAGCGAGCAAAATAAAGAGTTCAGTTCGACTTTCCAACCACCTGAAGAAGGCTCGACCTTACAACGGCCGAAACGTTGTGATAAATATGGCAACAAAGATAACGATTGACATGTCATCTAAATCATTGCATATCAAATGTCTCCATTTTTTATATTATCCCTGCAGTTCGGCCAATTATGTCTTTTCTGTTTATGTACAACTGCATATAAATTTAAGTGCATATTAGCCATGCAGTTTTTTTTTGTTACCAGTGTTTTTGTTTTTCAAAGGTTTATATCATTTACTTTGAGCTGGATTTGTCTGTTTTTTTTGGGGGGGGGTTGTCGTTTTACATAAAACGTATTTATATACAGTAATGGAAAACAAAACGTGTACATAAAACATATACTATTGATTATGCAAACATATCAATAATAACATGTCAATAATAAACATGTCAATGCTTTAAATGTTCAAACTGATTTCACCTGTCATTCACACACATCTCTTTATCTGCAAAACATTTATTATTATTTATAAATAAATAAAGAAAATAATAAATGTATAATAAAATTATGAAAATATAATTATTACAAATGATTCTAATAACGTAAATGAATCTAGTATTAAACGACTCCTAGAACCACTATTATATTACTGGTAATATTCGTACTACTGGTAATATTCGTACTACTGGTAATATTGGGAAAATACTTACTGTAAACCTACTTTTGAATCCCCTTGTGTATCCTTCAGGGTTTTGTTGAGATCCTTTAACAATGCATTTTTTATGATTTTACTATTGTGGTGATTCTTAACTACTTGTATATATCAGTCATATGTGGACTCTAATTATCATCGCCATCATCATTATTATTATTATTATTATCATCATTATTATTATTATCATAATCATCAACAACATCATTATTATTATCATCATTATTATCATCATCATCGGAGGAACCCGAACGAGGCTCCGGCGAAGGGCGGGGTCTCTTTCGGGGAGGTAAACCTACCTTGAACCCGTTTATACGGGTTCAAAGGGCATATTTTTGGCCGAGCCCACGGGCTCGGAGATCATACGTTAAACAGACCTTGTGTCACATGATGCCCTCGTGCGGGGTTGACTAAATACTGTTCAGTCTGTGGTCTGGGTTGAGGTCCGTCAGAAGTCCGTCAGAAGTCCGTCAGGAGTCTGTCAGTCAGTCAGAGCGAGTCAGTCAGTCAGTCAGTCGAGTCAGAGGCAGTCCGAACAGAGTCGCGTTCAGACAATTACGACTAAACCTGATTGTTCGTACTAACACTTTCTATTTCTCTGAATATATTCCAGTTTGTAATATATCTGTGTTATTCCATATCCGTGTTCGAGTTCTTCTTTATTGGTTCTACCTTGGACTATCACTGTGGTACAAGGAACCGGACCATAACAATTATCATCATCATTATTATCATCATTATCATTATTATTATTATTATTATCATCATCATTTTTATTATCATTATTATTATCATCATCATCATCATCATTATTATCATCGTCATTATTATTATCATCATTATTACTATTATTATTATCATCATCATCATCATCATTATTATTATTATTTAATGGTGTATTGGCAATTGTTATTAATTTATTAATATTATTTTCTCATCTAGATATTAACTAGAAATTCACATGTACTTGACATTTATCCTATTTGAATTTTCTGAAGACTCTTAATTATTAGCTTGAAGATTAAATAAGCTCTTTTCATGTTCCCCGTGTATAAAATGCCCGTACATGCTGAGATCAATATATACAATGCATTGCTACAGATGGTGGGACCTATTTACAATACATTGCTGAAGATGCTGGGACCTAAATATCCAATGTATTGCTTAGGATGCCGGGAACCATATATAAAGGGTTTTCTTATAACTTGCACCGATTTTAAATTGTTTAATTAAGTTTAAGCGTCTAATGATTTTTTTTCTTTTTCTTTCAGATTTGGCGGACATTTGGGCGATATTATTTTCCACACATAATTACCATAACTTAAATAACATGATGCAATAGAGAAATAAATACATTTTCACAATAACACTGATTTATTTAATGCTGACTTTGATTCATCTTAATGAAACATCCTTATATATAATCCGTCTTAACAAAACACCCTTTACAATGTAAGGCTAATGATTCTGGGACCCATGTATATATAATTAATTTGAAGGGACCCATATATACAATGTATTGCTAAAGATGCTTATTGTTTAATAATTTAGAATAATAATTCGAAGAAAATATTATAATCAGATGGTATAAATGAAATGAGTAAAAAATGACAAGTTTTTCTATTTCACTGAAGCAGACGTTAAATGGCGTCATGGCCTCCTCTGTTTCTTTCTTATAAGAATATTATAAATACGTCCCTTTCCTCACTAAATCAAAACCGCATCTCTGATATATTTTTTCTTTTCTCTTTCTGTCTCTAGTTGCAATGTAAACAGAGTGGTTCATTATTTACCCTAGGTAATGGCAAATTGTAACGCACCTTAACTAACTGGCTAACGGAGAAACAAGCAACAAAGATGCCGGTGATAAATAATCAGCTTGTTTCAAAATAACTTACAATCTGCGTCAGAGAGCATTGATTAGCAAACGACTCTCGCAGATAATTAATACTGTGAGGAGTTCGATCCTCATTGGGCACTTCATACACATATCCTTCTTTTATAGTAAGCTAAATATATTATGTACTTACATCGATGTGGGCTTGTGTACCCGCGCAAAGACAGATAGATACTCAACAGAGTCATGTATTATAATATAGACAATGAAAAACACATGGCGGCCGTCTTTTAATAACATGTCTGAAATCTAATTTTCTCGGCATAATTTCCATTTTTCCGCGTCATGTTTGTTCATCGCTTTCACTTCACAAGCGTTCCACGGCGGCCTCTACGCTCTTCTGCCTTTTCACTTCAACACTGAAGATCCCCTATTTCATTTCCAATCGCCACGGGAGCCTCTTAGCGTATTTGCTTTTATTTCGTACATTCTTTTATGACAAAGACTAGCGTACGAGAAGGAATGAGACAGGTTCATAAAAAAATATATATATGAAGATACACTCAATAACTAAGTAACGGATATAAAAATGAAATCAGAGCACAAAAATTCATCGCACACACACACACACACACACACACACACACACACATATATATATATATATATATATATATATATATATATATATAGGTTGAGTCATAAATAATTTCAATTTTTGTTCATCAAGTTTATTCTTCAAAAAGTAAACTACAATTATATTTTATTCATTTATATATTAACTAATATTTAGGCTGTGCATACAATGTAAACTATTTTACCATGAAATTGCATTGGAAATGATTTTACTATGAAATTGCATTGGAAAGTCATTTTACTATGAAAATACATTGGAAAGTCATTTTACTATGAAAATACATTGGAAAGTCATTTTGTTATGAAAATGCATTGGAAAGTGATTTCGTTATGAAATTACACTGGAAATGATTTTACTATGAAATTGCATTGGATATTATTTTGCTATGAAATTGCATTGGATATCATTTTGCTATGAAATTGCATTGGATATCATTTTGCTATGAAATTGCATTGGATATGATTTTACCACGAAAATGCATTGCAATGTGATTTTTATATGAAAATGCATTGGAAATGATACAAAAATGCACGGAAAATGATTTTACTATTAAAATGCAGTGGAAATGAATTTACTATAAAAAAGCATGGGAAATGATTTTGCTATGAAAATGTATGTGAAATGATTTTTCTATGAAAATGTATGGGAATTGATTTTACTATTAAAATCTATGGGGAATGATTGTGCTCTGAAAATGTATGGGAAATGATTGTGCTATGAAGGCTCGTCTAAGATTGATTTTGCTCTGAGATATTTGGTTGATTCATAAATAATTTTCTTTTTTTATTTATCAATTTTATCCTTCAAAAAATAAAGTGCAATTATATTTTATTTAATTCTATATTCAACATTATTTCTTGCCGCTTCTCAAGCCATTGGCTTAGTTTACATGAGACGGTATAAGGTCGACAAAGTTTTCGTTTGCACAAGACTCAAAAAGATCTAATACAGTTGAAATGATATGTTGCCACTTATTAGGTAAAATCGCGAAGGTTTTTAAGGTAAAGATCTTTCGACAAATTCTTGAATCTGGTTTTCATTTCCACAATTAGGCGTTTCGTAGCAATCGAAGAAGGTAATAATCAGTTGGTTCAAGATCGGGTGAATATGGCGGGTTGACTAGAAAAAAAACAATAATTTTTTTTTTCTGTTTTATTCTTGGTGTATGTGTCCTTAAGTTGTCATGGAGATTAACTTTATTTTCTTTATGTGTATGTTACTACAGGTGTGCAAAAACAAAGGTGTATTCTTAACTAAAGTATGTTAATTGCCACGTAGAATTTGGAGGATGATACATTTCGTCATTAAAACTGTTTCCCAAAAATGGAAATTATTTATAACTCGACCTAATTGACACACACAGACACAGACACATACACACACACACACACACATATATATATATATATATATATATATATATATATATATGTGTGTGTGTGTGTGTGTGTGCTGGCGTGAATAAAATTGTGCTCGATGTAAAATAACAGAGGTATAAATTACATATTTTAACTCAGCACTTGAAGATTGCGTTGTGCAAAAAACCAGAGTTGTGCTACCTGTTTCGAAAATATATATATATATATATATATATATATATATATATATATATATCACAGCAAAAATCCCAAATTACCTCATGTGGGAATCGTAGTCTCTTCACAAAATCTACAATTTTTTTTCTGTGAGAGATAGGTTGAACAAGTGTAGAGAGTGGGTAGGGGATTTCTTTTTAAGGAGTATTGCGAACAGAACTTATCTATGATAGCAAGTTGTAGAGGTCGTTGAAATTTGCAGGTGGATTAATCCCGAGAGAGCATAACTATTCACTATAGGAGCAACAGAGTACACGAGGTAATTTTGGATTTTAACTGTAAAAATATATATATGCTCTGTTATAATATATATGTTGAGTTCTCTCTGGATCAGTTTTAATATTTGTTATTACAAGGATCCGCCTGGATTATAAACCAACTATATATATATATATATATATATTTATGCTTATACATTGTTTTTATAGATAAAAATATTTAAGTAAATGCTCTGTTTATAATAAACAGTATTAAACAACATTTACCGGCCTGAATATCCGAGAAATTTCCATAGAAAATATTCCTGTCGGAGGACAAGAACAAAGACAAAGAGAGAGGATTCAAAATCAAAAAGACAGGAAGCTGTGGATTGCCGTGAACGCCTACAACTTGAAGGTGGTATGGTATGCAAAAAAGTTTCCTTCTTGGATAACAAAAATAAAAGTAATAAAAAAACAATCAAATACACGCGCTACGAACAGAGAAAAGTAGGGAGAGCTTTCGAACTTTGATGACGAAAGCTTTTCTCTCAACATTTATTAAGCACGCTCCCTCCAAAACTGATGCCTTCGTCTCAGAGTGGATCCTTTCTGGAATGGAGAGTTTCATGCCCAAAAGATTTCCAGAATGAGCTGCAGGTATAGCTCACCATACCCACTACTTCAATATCTATCGCAAGGGTCCGTTTAGTTTGGCTCTTACTGCATTCAGCACTGCCTGCAATCTGTGCAAGAAATTTCTGGAAAATACAAAGTGCACCTATGCACAAGCGGTCCATGCCATAGTTGAGAAGAAACATTTGATACCGGGAATTCTGGAAGATCTATTATAAATGGGCCCGAGATAATATCTTCCTCAACAGATAAGGTGAAGCTCTTCGCCCTCATCTTTGCCACACAATTCCCAACGTCTCACGTCACGCTAAGTAAAATCTCAGTAATATTTTCATTAAGACCCGTGTTCTCTCAAAACTTATCAAAAGCCTTGAACCTAAGAAAGCCATAGGTTCAGACGAAATTCCAGTGGTTGTCCTTAAGGATATCGACCCGGGATTATCCCCAATCCTAGCCAAGTTATTAAGTCGCTGTTTGAAGAAATTAGTCCCAAACTCGTGGAAGGTGGCAAGCGTAACAAGAACGTGGGCGAGCATACACCCTACTCTTAGTAAAGACCCATCAGTCTTCTCAGTATCATTAGTAAGCTATTTGAGGTTATAATCGACAAGAACGGAAAATCAACGTAATATCAACACCAGCGAGACAGTGGTCGCGGTGCTGGTCAGTTGCTTTCTTTTGCGAAAAAAATGCTTTTAGGGAAAGGTTTTTGGATTAGCCGAAGGTATCATGCGTTAAAAACGACCTCATGTCACATCCTGACGTCTACTGGTTTAAGGCTGAAGACATACAGACAAATAATAACCTTAGTTTTATAAAAGATGATTTTTCAACTTAAAAAAAGTCGGATCGGAGACCTTAAAACGAGGCTTCGTTTTGTTTTATTTTTGTTTATTGTTTTCATTCTTCTCCTTTCTTTTTCTATCATTTTGTTATAATAACTGTTCATATATTTTCCTTCTATCCTTAAGTGTTAGCCCCTAACTTTATGCACGAACCCCCCCACCCCGGATGATTGTAGAGCATCCTCACATTGTTCTAAAGCGTTCCATATTAAACTTGAAAATTCTGTCACAAGACAGCTCTTATGCTGTTAGCCGAAATACAATTATTATCATTATCATTATTATTACTATGTTATTGGCCTGCCAGAATAGAATCCTCTCACTAGGGTCGTCTGCAGGGCCACTGCGGGAGGTTGCCGCTCGACATAATATAAAAGTGTGTAAAAATGTGAGAATAAGAGACAGATAATACGACGAAATGACGACAGGCGGTCGTACGGCGTCAGTTCGTCTTGCTTCTTCGACTGGGGGTGCTGCAGGGAAGTTCACGTTGAGTGCTAGAGAAAATCGGAAAGTAAGGTTGGTGAGTGCTTCATATAATTTACTATTATAGCCATAAACCTGAACAGACGCACACAAACTCAGTCACATACATAAAATAAATCATCATACATGTTTTAAGACTAGTCTTTATTGGTGGGATGTTCGGGCAGGCCGACGGATATCGGCGCAGAAATTGAATTATGCGACCTGAGTTCAAGTTTTGCGCTAGTCAATTGTTTTCTTCTGCGAAAAAATGTTTTTAGGGATAGGTATGGATCGATCTCTCTTCCTTCCAGTTTTGGGCCAGTCAGTTGCGTTCTTCTGCGAAAAAAATGCTTTTAGGGAAAGTTATGGTCCCATCTCTCTTCCCTCCAGTTCTGGGTTAGTCCGTTGCTTTCTTTTGCGAAAAAATGTTTTTAGGGATACGTATGGATCGATCTCTCTTCCTTCCAGTTTTGGGCTAGTCAGTTGCTTTCTTCTACGAAAAAAATGCTTCTAGGGAAAGGTATGGATCCATCTCTCTTCCCGTCAGTTTTAGGCTAGTCAGTTGCTTTCTTTTGCGAAAATATGTTTTTAGGGAAAGGTATGATTCATCTCTCTTCCTTCTAGTTTTGGGCTAGTTAGTTGCTTTCTTCTGCGAAAAAATGCTTTTAGGGATAGGTATGGATCCATCTCGCTTCCTTCCAATTTTGGGCTAGGTACGGACCCATCTCACTTCTTTCCAGTTTTGAGTGAAACAGCAGAGTAGACTAGGTCGTTAGACTTTAGTGGCAGTCAATCAAGTCGTATGGATTCGCTGGATAAAAAAAAAAACCCGGAGAAAGCATGAAGAAACGGCTCTACTACCTATTAAAAGATGTAATGCTGATTGAAAAAAATAATCTTTCATGAATGATGATTGCTTATATCCCAAAGGAATATTGCATAAAAAAATATTGCTCTCTCTTATATATAAATTCATCTATGAATATATATATATACCGGGTGTAACAGCAAATTGTCCGAATCGTGTAACAGCATAATTGTCCATCCCATAAAATGTTTAATATCTAAGACCACTGAAATAATTGAGATTCTTTTATCATGTTTTCAAATAAGACGTTTAGCCATCATAACATGATTTGTCAGAAGCATCAGTGAAAAACCCTTTGAGTTATTCAACTAGAAAGAGGACAGATTAAAACCATTTTGTGTCAGACACACTGTCTTCCTAATTGAGCAATGGCGAGGCGAAAACGATCATTCAGGCCTTCAGTAATGGTACCAACATTCATACTGTGGTTTCCATTTTAAAAATCTATTCAAGAACCATCAAGAAAACAGTGAATAAGTTTAAGAAAAAGGGAACAATAGTGAGGAAAACTGGATCAGGACGTCACAACAGCAAGAGAGGTCATCATTTCAACTTTGAGCTAAAGAAATGAATTAGAAAAGATCTAACTCAATTCATAAGACGTTTGATATGTGATAGAGGAGTTTCAGCTATGATAGTCAAAAGAGCAGTAAAAAAAAAAGACTTGGAAACCTATGAGGCACCTTGTTACTCCAGGACAGAACGTTAGAAGGCTAGAAAGGGCGAGGATCATCTTGAGTAAGTTTGAAAATGATTCAGGAATAACATATATATATATATATATATATATATATATATATATATATATATATATATATAATTTTTATTTCAATCCTTCATGAACTTCCGATCTTTAGTTACGATTAATTAATGATGAACATGTCATTTTTTGTTTATGATCGATTTCATCATGATTTTTCTGTTAAGCCTCGAGATTAATTATAGATTCATACTGCTCAAAGTAGAGGTCAATAGTATTATAAAACCTCGGAGAATTCCAGTAAGATATCTTTAATCATTTATAAGATACATGGGTTTAAAGCTTAAATAGCAAATGGACAATTTTGGTGTTACTCCCTGTATACAGCTATATATATATATATAGCAGTTAGACAAAATAATGCGAACAGCTTGCAAAAATAACAATTTTTTCCACTACGGCATTTCCGGGTATTTGGAAAAATCAAACCGGCATAAAAGGTGATTGCGCAGCACTTTAAATTGTTGCCTTGCTTAGGCACTAAATTAAGTCATTATTTATCTTCAGGTAAAAGAGTTACATTTTAAAATGCATGACCTGTCGGATTTTCAAAGAGGACAAATAGTTGGTGCTCGATTAGCAGAAGAATCTGTGACCAAAACACATGCACTTTTGAATGTGTTACGAGCTGTAGTGTCTACGGTCATGACAACTTAGACAAAATATGGCAAAAACATCATCGCCAAAGAGTAAGAGTGGACGGAAACTAAAACGGACCGAAAGAGACAGGCGAGCTTTAAAACTAATTCTGGCAAAATGTCATAAAACTACTGCAACAAAAATGACATCAGAACTCCTTAGCCACCAAAACAAAACAGTTTCTCCACACACAATATGTCGAGAGCTGCACAAACCTGGTATCCACGGAAGGGCTGTGATTACTAAAACTCTGATCATAAACAAAACATATTTCTTAGCGATGTTTCGTCAATCCGACTTTTTCAAGACAAGTGTAAACGAAATGGTTTATAGTTACATCAAATTCAAAACATTAAAAAGAGAATTTCGCTTTTAAACTCGCCATGATAAAATCAGATTGAAGAAATGCGTCGGCAATGAATAAGAAATATTTTTCAATTGTCTTTTTTATCCTGTTTGTCTCATCTTGAGAATTATTCTGAGAAAGAGAAAGAGACACACTCACACTCACACGCACACAGACACAGACATATATATATATATATATATATATATATATATATGTATATTTGTGTGTGTACGTATGTCTACGTGTGTATAAGTATGTGTTTATAGCTATGACTGTGCTTGCGCACGAGTGTGTGTGCGTGTGTATGTAAAAAGAATTACACTGAATATATTTCGACAAGAATGGACTCTTGAAGATAAATGCTTAATCAGTAACATAATATATAAATTTATGCTAACACACAATATTAATACAGAAAGATAATTCATATTGGTTCAAGAGAAAATATTTTGGTTGACACATTTGCGCCGCTTCAGTACACAGAGATTTAACGAGGCCAATCAGAATATTGTCACAGTTTTGCATAATCTGGCGTGATTAGCAGTTTTAAAAATGCCAGGAAACACGAGCACCATCTCGGGACATCATGTTAGTACGAACATCCACGACTTCCGAACAGTTTTGTCAACCTACATTCAATCATATCACTTGGGACAATCCCTGGTATGGTTTTATGTCAATTCCCAATGGGGACACATGTAGATATTATCCCATGTAGATATTATCATGCCTTGACAAATCCATCATGGCGGGATTTGACTCTGGTTACTTACTATGGTTTTAGCGCTAACGTGCTAAGCACACGGCCATGTAAAAATATATATATATATATATATATATATATATATATATATATATATATATATATATATATATATATAATTACACGTATACTTACGTTTAGAGTAAGACTCTAAGTAGAGTAGAGTTTCATGGCTTTCCCAATCATCATGTAGAAAAGTTATGAATTGTTCAATACAGTTGTTTTATTAATTCCTGGGTCTCATAGGAGAAATGCTACATTGTATCTGGATTCAAAGTTCAAGATTATATATATATATATATATATATATATATATGGGGGTGACTTAATATTCTTATAATACTAGGATCCACTTGGATTATATATTAACGGATTTTTTTACCTTGCCATATATATATATATATATATATATATATGGCAAGGTAAAAATCCGTTGGTATATAATTCAAGTGGATCTTAGTATTATAAAAATATTAGAAACGACCTACAAAAAAAAGAACGCCATGTATTTTATACATAGCAATGCAATGAATAACAAATTTTTTTTATATATATATATATATATATATATATATATATATATATATATATATATATATCAGCGTTTATTCATATTATTTTGCATAACTATAAGATACTTTTCCGTACATTTTTACACACACACACACACACACACACACACACACACATATATATATATATATATATAGGCAATATAGCTTCACTCAGGCATTGATTACATTTTTTTTTTGTTAGTAATTCATCCCTGAAGATGAGCTTGGTTCGTATTGAAAGTACTTGAGGAATTGAAAGCAGTGAGAAAAACTACGGTGCCTTCCTTAATGAATTTAATAATAACATTAAGCAATTGATCCGTGAATTTAAATAGGCGTAATATCTCCAGGTTATTCGATCAAACATCACGACCCCCTGCTTCCTTCCATCAGCATGGCTGATGATATCCAACAGGAAAATATCTCGTTGCGACTTCTTGGGCTCACGTTCTCTGCTTATTTGAAGTGGGAAGACTATGTTAAGAGAATCTGCAATATTATTGGTCCTGATCTGGTGACTCAGCTCCAGTAACTTTTCCATCGCTGTAAGGTCGCCTCTCCATGTCTTTTCTATAAATACTTTCATGGCAATTATTCGAACGAGATCTTCGTTATGGTACCTAGAGGTTTTTAAAATTTAAGCGCAACACTAGACTGGCGTTGGAATCTCATCAATTTACAGTTGAACTGGTAGATGTGGCCATAAATTCTATGCTGTTTCGTTTGTGGAACTCCTTTCTAGCTCCATGCTTTTAAGCCAACTTTAACCTGAAAAAATTTAAATGCAATGTCAATCGCTATCTACTGTCCTCCTGATTGCTCTCATCTCTTTCTGCTCATCATTAAAGTTTCTGTTCTTAATTCTTCCACACCCTGTAGCCCATTGTGTCTTAGTGGCATTACTGCCTTTCTTGGGGTGATTCTGATTAAAAATATAATAATATACAGCGAATAGCTAATAACTCTGTGTTAGTTTACGGACTTATTGATCCTCCCTCTTACTCTTATACCAATTCATATTCATACCAAGTTTTGTCTGTCTCTCACGCACCCGGCATATTCCACTCAAAATACTTCGCTAACACATTTTTTGTTTTATTCAATTGTATATTTGCGCACTTGTCTCCTCGGCCATTTTAATCTCCATCTGTTTCCTGTGGGTGGGATGAAGTAGATAGGAACGATTCGATTCCTGGAACCAAAAATAAAATAAGACAAAAAGAAAAATAAATAATGAAAAACATTTTACGAAAACGCCCCAAGAATTTTTAAACAAAAATAAAAGACAAAGCAAGAGGTGGAGGTAATAAGTGGGTGGAATATTCGAGACAAATTGTCTTTTAGGGAATATATCCCTTTACTTTTTCACCTCCAAACACACATCTACTGGATGAGGTATACCAATTGCTTTTAACAGAAATTGTTTCGTGAAGTTGTAGCGATGCAAGGTGTAACAGGCACACTTATTTAGTGATAAACGGTTCTGTCTTTTAGAGGCAGAATCTTTTGTAACGAGCAGACGACAATCTTTGACATCATTCAGAGGACAGCATTTTTATGCCGCTCAGAAAAAAAGAATGTTATTTTTCGTTCAGAGGATGACATCTTTTATGTTGTTTAGAAAAGACAATATGTTGTCTCATTATCTATGCAAGGTGTAACACGCACACTTATTAAATGATAAACGGTTCTGTCCTTTAGAGGCGGAATCTTTTGTAACGAGCAGGCGAAAATCTTTGACATCATTCAGAGGACAGCATTTTTGTGCCGCTCAGAGAAAAAGAATGTTATTTTTCGTTCAGAGGACGCCATCTTTTATGTTGTTTAGAAAAGACAATATGTTGTCTCATTTAGATTAGACAGACATTTCTATCAGTAAGGGAAAATTTTTGCGTTGTTCATGGGATACTATCTTTTATGCCACTTAGAGTAGGTAATATTTTGTGTAGTTTGAAGTTAATATAGCAGAATATGATATATAAATTTATATATACCAGAACAGTGTTAGATATATGAAAGACAAAGTGGAAAACGATTATGTGTAATGTGTTTCTGAAGTCATTATTATAATTTATATGATATACAGCTTCCATTAAAAAATGCTGCTTTAATTAAACGAGAAATCAATTTCCTAAGTAGAAGTATCAACTAGACGCTCAAACGCACACACGCATACATATTATCAATGGAATCCCTTATGGACCAACTACATATCAACTTCAGTATGTTTATATCTTACATTCGACTTCTTTTTGCTTTTCTGAAAGAAAGATATATAATATACCTCTGTTATTATTTATAATGTAATATAATATAATATAATATAATATAATGTGGATGCATGGTTGAGTAATGAATTGCTGCTCGAGAATCAGAGAGCAGAGTTCGAATGACAGTCATTCCAATTCATTACATTCACTTACGTGCTAATACCCTTGGGGAATGTATAAATCCATATCTCCTCCACCCAGCTATTGGTAAATAGCAGGACAGACTGTGTTCTGTTGCCTTTAGGGGCAACGTGTCTTGTAGAAAGAAAAACTCTGAACTAGGCAAATCCGGGGTCTATAGCCATGGCTGGCAATCAGATAAATCGAAGTCCTTAATACAGTCCGATGTATTTTTCAACTTCGGTGTGTTAACTTCTGCGATAACGCACTTGACGTGCTGCATGGGAAACTGCAGATCTTATTGCAACTGTCGATCATAAAAACACTTGCTCAGGCCTGCACCCCAAAGACGATAGAACTTGAGACCGACGGGTGGAATTATATGATTTACTGAATTTCTTTCAATTTCATTGTTAGAAACAATAAGCAAAAATACTGGCTTTCACAACAAAATCAAACGAGATCTTTTTCTTATTAAAATTAGTTAAAATTAAACATTTCTAATGCCGCCTAACGCCAATATTTATGCCATGCAGTAAGAATTTATTTTTATTATTAAGGTATTTTATTTTTTAACGTAATTTGTTTTCTATATTGAATAGATCGAAATAATCATTGAATCACCTTGTAATTCCCATGATGCCCCAGTGAGAATCTGCCTCCCGCTGTCACACTCTATCTTCACAAGGCCCAGATTAGACCAATAATGGACTATTGCTGTCATTTCTAGGTTGGAGCTGCTCAGTTCTCACATGCCGGTCTTGATAGAATTTAAAAGCATCCACGCGTCCCTGGGGGTGATGTATTATTTTCCACGCGACAACTCCGTTGCCACAGGCGAAATGCTACTTTATCACTATTTCCATGACATGTGTTCTAAAGAGCTACTTTCTTTTGTCCCACCCCTGCTGAGTTTTACAACAGGGCCCGGCCCTGCCACATACGCAAGGGTGAATAATCTCCATTCCCTTCGTATCCCATTAGCAAGGAGTAAGTTCTATGCGGACAGCGTCTTCCCACGACCTGTGGTTTTGTTGAACAGATTCAAAGTAGGATATATTTTTAATCCTTACAATGTTGGCCACTTCAAGTCTAAGGGTAGCCGTCATCTCTCGCGCATAACCTCATGAACTTCATTTCTTGGCATGTCTTACAGTGACCGTCTACTTCAGTGGCTCTTGGGCCTTGTATTGGGTAAACATTCGTATAAAAATATAACTGATTTGATTTAAAATTTGTATTATACCACTGAAGATCTGAGTCATAATATAATCCCCATAATTTTGAAGAGTAATATATTCACTGCAATTTGATAGCAATTTCATAACGCTATCTAGTCTCTACTCGTTTTAAAGGATTGGAGATATTACTTATAAATGACCCACCTAATCTTGAAGAGAAATAAATTTAATTCCTTTGATACCAGTTTCCATTTGGTCTAAACCTTGTTTTATAAAATTGGTGACCTTATTTTATCAATTAACCCTTGCAATTACGAAGAGAAATACATTTATTTCGAAATCTGTTTTGACAGTCTAACTCGTTTAAACGGATTTGTGACCCAACTTAACAATGATGTGATTGAAAAATTTCTGCACTAACCCCCGGAATTTTGAAGAGAAATAAATAAACTTTATTTTAATACTAATTTTATTGTTTTATCTTATTTAAAATTTGTTTGATATGATTGGAGATTTTATGAACCAACCCTCGTAATTTTGAAGAGAAAAAACAGACTTTACCATTTCATTATTCTTGTGGGGAGTTTTATAACCTTTAAATTTCTTTGGGCAATAATTTGTCCTCTATAAAAAAAAAAAAGAGTAAAAAGAGCATTGACGCGTCACGGAGAAAAAAAATAGGACAGCACCAAACTTGGGTGGAAAAAAAAAGGCTTTATATCAGAAAGATGAAGAAAAAAAGGGAAGATAGATAAAATTGGGTTTAAAAGTCGTTGCAAAAAACAGTGGTTTTTGCGAGGACTTAACTGGTGGCAGTAAAGTTCGTACAGTTAACAGTTCTTCTCATTTCTGTTGCAACGTCGGAATATCTTCGTCTTTAGGTCGAAGAGGGAATCGGTTTTTGCGTGCATTGCTGTAATTGTTGGGATATCCTCGTTTCTACCTTTATGTTCTTGGATGCACTAATTTCCGGACAACATGTGGCCGTTTGTTGAGTTTTACGGAGATAAATTTGTCCGTGTTGATTCGTCGGTGATACAGGAAAAGAGGCCCGTGAAATGGCCGCTTTCAGCCAATCACAGGGGCCGCTTATAACGACCCTTTGAAAGGGAGGTAATTGTTTTATCTATATAATATTTTCAATATTCTATCTTATTTAAAATTTCTTTGATATGATTAGAGGCCTTCTGAACTAACCCTCGTAATTTTAAAGAGTATTAATTTTTCATACAGATTTTACCTGGTCTAAAATGTTGTTTTAAGATCTTATGAATCAATCCTTTCATTTTTCAAATATTTTTATATAGATAAGTCCGTCTTTAACATAAAGGGAAGACAATAATGCCGTGTCTAAACGTCCAGTCACAACAAATAACTATTGCCGCAAGAAGATCAAAAAAGATATATTTCATAATACGCAAATACAGAAAGAAAATTTAGTTAAAATTACATTGTCGAAATATTAAATGCGATTTTGAAATACTATATTAGGCAAACCTTATTCCAGTTGTTTTTTATCTGATTCATTCTTTAAAGTAGTCAAATGGAAACCAACCCTAGGTTGTCTTAATACACGCGATCGAGTCCCGTACCGGAAGTACTCAGCAGCAAAACCCCATCGGCAATAACGATTCTGATAAACTTGGATGATGACCGTTATCCGAGCCTATTGTTCTATGCTGGAGATAAACATACAATTATAGCCAGCATCTTTCGAACCAGATGCGACTATTCATCTGATGACATATGTGGATCAAGTCAAGTGCGACTTCCGGTGGAGGGTCAAGAACTGACTAACCTTTTTACGCTTTACCATCAAATCTCAACCATCATAAAGATACCTCTCAGCCATCATAAAACCCTTTCACATCTTTTCTTTTTCTAATTTATCACCCACTCCACTCAGGGATACGACCAAAAGACTAAAATAAATAAAGAAAACGGTCATTTAATATACAATATGCTTTTTATCGATGCTATTGCAATAACATCATTTTGATATTAAATAAGATTAACTATTTCTTGATCAGAAACAGAAGTTTGAAATAAGGAGTGAAGACTGGATTTAGGCTAATATTTTTTTAAGTGACATATTCAATTAGAACGTAGGCGATCATGTCTCTACACATTTTGTTTCTTTTATTCTCTATGAATAGCCATAAATTCTTGGGAAAATAATGATATGCTATTACCGTTGCTTTTCTTCAGATTTTGAAGTAATATTTACAAGAGACGTTCAGTCTTTACACCCTCCCATTTTAGCCCCTGTGGCACATTTTGTACAATTTTATGCAAATAACTATTAAGATCAAAGTGTAGTATCTGTTCTTACCAGCTTAATCTGATTCTCCATGAGATTGGAGGTTCTGAGGAGCGTCGAACCACCTCTTAATTGCTGTTGTTCACAGGAACCCGGACGAAGCTTTGCCGAAGGGCAGTGTTTCGTCTGGGGAGGTAGACAGGCCCTGAATCCGTCTAGGCGGGTTCAAAGGGTATATTTTTGGCCGAGCCTACGGGATCGGGAAACCCACGTTAAACTCGGCCTTGTGCCACATGCAACCCTTGTGGAGGGGTGGCTAAATACACAGGCCCATTCTGACAGGAGGTACTAGTACCTTTCAGGATCTCAGCTATGGGCAAATAGTGCAAACAAATATGAACAGAACATTTTTATAATAAAATGACCAACAATACATTTTTATAACAAAATAACAATCAATGCAAAACTAAAAAAATCTAAAAATACATTTTTATAGTAATATTACCAACGGTAAATTTTATGACCTATAAAATATATTCGTAAAAAACAAAGCTTTATTCTGAAAGTACATAATTATCTACAAAATATATAGATTTCGGCACTAAATAAACTACAGAAGTAGTCAAACAAAATCAATCAACCACACATCAACATGAAAGAACACTTTCATGGCATTAGTCCATATAATATCCTACAATTTCTTAAAGAAATCAAACTGTATTCCAAACTATAACTTCAAAAAAACTACAACATAAAACCCACATATCACTGCCTGTAGTAATTATGTCCACATAAACGCATATATGTACCAAAACTGAGTATCATCTACCATGTATTCAACTGTGAAAGCAGAATAACATATATCATTTTTATTACTTCAAAGCTCCCAAGAAAATTATATTTCAGCATTAATGACCCATAAGTAGTTGATGAGCCGTTAATCAAACAAATCAATGAATTTGATTTTTTCTCTCTACTTCTATCTCTCCTTCTTTATTTCTTTCTATCCTTTTCTCACAGAAACCAAGCCATGTCTTTTCCCTTCTTTCCACGTGATCAAAATAGAATAGTCCATTATTTATGAGGTATTGACAGGAGAGGCAAAACACTATATTGCTTGCTTGCTTGCTTTCTTTCTTTCTTTCTTTCTTTCTTTCTTTCTTTCACTGAAACCAAATAATATATTTCCCTCTTTTTCCCTGGGATCAAAACTTAATAGACCATTATTTATTAGGTATTAACAGAGCGAACCGGTCGGGCAAATTAACGAAGCGGGGTAAGTACAATTATAATAGTATTTTTCTACTGAACTAGCTGCTAGTTAAGCCTACAAAGCAAAATCTACTCTACAATTTGACCATGGTTTTAAATGCAATATCACTGCGATTGTGACTCTCCACAGATGACTCTTCCTTATTTGCTGTTACTTCACGTAAAATACGTGCAGTGGTTTCCCATTACGTTTTTCGAGATGTTGGATCCAGAATTTTTTCGCCTAGACTGGCTACCATCCATGGCTAGAGAAGCTAGTCTAACCAGCACCTTAACTATTTTGTAAAATGCTATGTCTCATTAGCAGGTAGACAATTACTGCTCTCCACAGATTCCTCTTCTTTATTATCTGTTAACTGCCATGACTTCCGCTTGCTTTCTACACACTTTTCAATTCAGAATTTTCCTCTTACCATAGCGGTTGAAACCCAAGGCAACTGCTATAACGCGATTCGTGGCGCTTATAATGCAAGTAATGTTTCGGTATCTGACCGTGACGCCTGTATTAATTACACTGAAGACTGACACCAGACAGCTTCTTCTTTTGACCACTGATATTGTTGAGTAGTTTCACAGTGGAGGCTTGTATTTCACTAAGGTCCTAAAATAGGTTCGACGTACAAAACGTTAGGAACTTGATATAATAGGTAATGACGCAGAGAAATCTAGTGGTGGTCGCTGATACTTTTAGCATCCGACTAACGGTCGCCCGGCATCGATTGACTGACCAACTCCGCGACGACTCTCTGAGCGACTGCTACTACTCCTACTTATTATAGGTGGGAGAGTCTATTAACAATAGAATAGGTGTGTTCCAGTATAACAGATATAAAGCTGGGCTAGTTCATATAAACACCGGGGGGGTGCTATTTACTGCACAACCTCCCCCTGTTGAGATTAATACTTTTTATAAATATTTTATTTTTTATAAGTATTAGCATCTTACCGTTCTCTTTCTGGATAATCCGCCAACGTAATTGACTTTGTATCTTTTCCGACTCGGATCTGCTTCTAGTTCTTCAGAGCACTTTCTTTTTTTGGAACTTGTCCTTGTAGGTTCCACAACTTGTTGTGGTGCTGGCACATCGAAAACATCATGTAGTATTTTTATCGGTTCTTCCAATGTTTCGGGTATTTCATCTATGAATCTTTTTTTTTTTTTCAACTGATTATGGTGCCTTTTAAATTCAAATGTTTTCCCTTTAACCATATGAATCAACTTCCCGATTCTTTCTGATATTATACTGTCCTCCTACGTTTCTTAGCCATCCTTATATGCCCTAAACAACACTTTATCGCTGACCTTGAAGCTTTTGGTGTCGTTTTTGTCATCTGTTCGTATTTTTCGACTTGGTAATAACTTGTCGAACACCGATTTTACTTATCTAGCATACATTAACTCCGCTGCCGACATGCCTGATAGTATGTTGGGCTTACGTGTTACATGGAAAAATCTCAGAAAAAAGTGCTTCCTCATTTTTCTTTCAAGACATAATTTCTTCAACGCTCTTTTGAACGTTTCCACAAACCGTTCCGCTTGTCCTTTAGAACTTGAGTGATACAGCGGGATCGTAATATGCTGAATGGAGAACATCTTACAAATGTCTTCGAATACATTACTCGTGAATTAAGTTCCGTTATCAGAGAATATGGAATCTGGTATGCCATATCTCTCAAACAGTTCATGCAAGAAATTTACTGGCAGTGAAGATGTTGGATTTTTGCACTTATAAATACTGGCGCCGAAACGATTTTTACTTGAAAATCCGCTTTGAATTTTTATCACCGATGAAGTTCTTTTGACAGAAAATCTATGTTCAAATAGTTTCATCCAGTCAGTACCGAATAAATTCGTAGTATTTTAATAGGTAAACTTTAGTTTGTACATGCTTATTAAGGAAATAGACATGATTTCTCACCAAAACTGAAATCGCGACTTTGGAAGTCCTTTTTAATAAAGGCTTTCTAATTTCCTTCCGTGTGGTTTCACTGATTATTTAGATTTGACTACCAATGTCCAGTAGAATTTTCATACCAACATTATTTATTTTAACATTCAGAAATTCCCTTTTGTTTTCTGTGAGCTTTTTCCGTGCGCAATGCTGTGTATGAATTTCTTCATGTGAGAAGTTTTTCTCGCTTTGGATTTTGCAATGTGACTTTATATGTCCTCGTTTAAGACACTTGTAACATTCTTCATTTTTAAATGGACAGTTTTTCCAAGGTATAATTTCCCACATCGAAACAATGATTTATTCTCCTTTTGTACATTTGCCCTTTGCTTGTACCAAGTACATTCTTTTCTTCTTAATTTCTTCAGAATCGTGTTTCAGAATTGTCTGGTAATCATCTACTACTTCTTGCAGTGTAATATTACAGTTTTGTTCAATTTTCGTTACAGTTTTTGCCCATATCCCAGCATCTTTTTAGTTGGTAAACCTTAAATAAAAATTAACACTTTCAAAATTAACCCTTTCTGGAGGCATTTCCTTTATTTTAAACTTTTCGCATTCTTTGTTGATGGTACAAGCATATGTGACAAAATCTTCGTCCTCGTTTTTGGTTAGATTCGTACACCTCCAAAAGGCAGTGAAGAGAGATCTCTTGTCACTAAAGATCTTCGTTAGAATGTGTTATGACTTCAAACCCTATTTAATCTGGTTTATTCGGTAATATATTGTTGCTGTATTTTTCATACTCTATTGGAGCTATTTTCCTTAACAACAATTTCATTTTTCTCTCATCTTCTTGGTGATAGCATTCCTGACTAAATTTTTTCTTGCTTTCCTTCCATACATTTTGGCATTTTCCCAAAATTAGAAAGAATTAACAGCTGATCATCATCTAAATATGATATCACCGATTTCAGTGGATCCTTTTTGTGTCAGTATATATTTCTTTTTAACTGACAATTTTCCAAAGTTTAAAAACTTTTTCAAAAATAAATAATTGTTTCTGTAGTATCCGTCCCATTTAATAATGGGTGATTTAATGCCAGCTACTGTTTGATCTCAAAAGAGTTTTAAACAATGTGAAACATTTCGTCGCTCAACAGGTATTTGGTGAACTGCTACATTAGTTAGTTTCGACTACTTAACAAATTGAGTTTTTTTTCATACTCAAAAAGACCCTTTACAATTACCCATCTTACTATCATTTTTACCTTCAGAATAAAACAATAATTCAGAAGCAAGTTCAGTAATCCAATTATTCCGAATATTTTGAAAAAAGGTGGACATAATCAAAAAGTAATTACAAGCCACTGTTAGTTTTCCAATTATAAACAGTGTCAATTTTTTTGAAAAAAATGATTGATGCGTCCTGTCGTTGTGACAAACAGTTGCAATTAGTTGAACATTTAATTGTTTGATTGCATCAACAATATATGAACATGTTCATATAAAAATTTTTCATCTAACGAGATCAATTAATTAAAAAAAAATTCGTCCACCATTTAAACATATTATCATAATGGCCAATACTGTTTTTGCTAATCACTCAGAATTTTCAGCCAAACCAAATAAATTTCCTCCATGATATATATTTTTTTTAAGCATTTCACCCCAAGCAAGGCGGGAAGCCACTAGGACGCAAGGGGTTACAGAAAATTTAGAGCAAGATCAGATAGGAGTGATAGAAGAAAGGATGAGGGTAGTGGATAAATCAAGGCAACTGGAGATGTCGATTGACATTACACTTGAATAGCTGGAGATTATAGCTCACAGGGAAACAGGAATAGGGAAGGGAGTTTCACAGGCGAGAGGTACGAGACATGAAGCTATTGGAGTAGAAGAGACGGCTACATTTAGGAATTTTGACAGTGAAGGGGTGAGAGCGGGATGCCAGCCTCGTATGCCGCTTGAACTCATGAAGTCTGGGAACCAGCGAATGCAGCTCCTCGGAGCAATTGTCATGAAAGTATTTGTAGAACAGACAGAGGGAGGCGATGGCGCGTCTGTGAGAAAGTGACTGTAGATGAGACGCCAGAGCAGAGCCAACTACATTGCATATCCGCTTCTGGAGCCTATCAAGAACCTCGAGGCAGAAGGGGCACCAGACCATATATGGCAGCAAATCTCCACGCAAGGAACGATATGTAGCAAAATTATTCAAATGTACTGATAAGAATATCGGAATCATAATATTTTGTCCCAATCTTTTGTAGTGACATAACATTAATATGTTCATTTGAAAAATTCCAATTATTACTTTTTTAAGTTAATAAGATAACAAATTGCTTCAGTGATTTATGACCAGTGCTGAAACATTGATATTCGACTTTTTGAAAGAGAAAAAAATCTTGAATTTATAACAGCATTGTAACATTCGAATCTCAAGTTTTTAAAAAAAACATTAATAAAAAAAATATTGGCATACCTCCAGTGAAAAAAATCAGTAGGTTGGATGAATAACTGATTGTTTCATTTATAGCATGTAACTGCTGACACAACATCCGGTCGATCAATATTTTGACTCAAATTTTCAAAAGTGATGATTTTGTCCTTTTCTTGAAACTCTGTCAACTCATCATTTTGCACAGAAGCAGCAGTTTTGAATAATTACTAGGTAACACTTGAAGGCAAATGATCAGATATTGATGAGTGATTTCTGTTTCATAATCGACTGGAAACGGTGATTGGTTTGTCAGGTGTGTTATCTTGAAGTATTGCCTTTGACCATCGTTCTAGATCATTCTGATCTTGGTGAAGACGAATTACACGAATTTTATTTTACTCATCATAGTTACAATGACAACCTGTTACACAGACCTTTTTCACGATTTTGAGAAAGATTTGGGGGTAATGAAATTCTAAAAAAATTAACTAAACTATTATTTTGTAAAAATGACATGGTGATTCTAAAAAGTGCACCTTATATGAACCTTATATTCTAATGTCCACAGAGTTTGGACTTCGGAATTTAGGTTTTAAAATTGAAAATTTAAAGTTTGTATTAATGTGGGAATATTTTAGAGATTAACATGGATTAAGAAATGCCAGGACGAAGGAATTTTAGTTTCAGACATGGGGATTTTAGAACATGGAAAATTTAATTTAGGATAATTACGGTGGTTTTCGAAGCAGCCACCTCCGCCCCCATAAAATACGATTATCTAAACAAAATTAAATTTTTGAATTTTTATTGTATATTTTTTTTTTAATTTACTTTAAAAATATTGAACTGGTTAATTTCGTTTTATATTTTAACAATAATTCTTATAAGATTCAACATACACATTTTTAAATAACCGTAAATAATTGTTTAAAAAAAAAAATTAAATCAGTATATATGTTGTTATGAAGAAAGATATCATACATAAAATATTAAATTAATTTTTTTAAATGGGCAAATTTCTGTACAGTAAAATAGAAAAATTAGCAATGCAAAAATTTCATTCATTTTTTTGTTTCCTTACAAGATGGTATCAACATTAATTCACTTGTTATAAAGAAAACACAATTTATTCATTAAAAAATGAATTTTATAATAGAAATATTCGTTATTATGAAGAATAATAACATAAACAAAAAATTAGATTAACTTTCTGTGACAAAATTCTGAAGGCAGACATTTTTGTCAACTTCATTGTTTAGAATCGCAAAATGTCGAAATGAGAAAAGACAATGTTTTCTCTTTTACATTTTTATGGTATTATTTTTAAGAGTAGTTTTAAAATATTGTATTTATTATTGTATTTAATTTTATATATTAACATTATGTTATTGCTTTTTAATAAGTCATTTTTAATTAATTTTACAAGGAAAAACATTACATCATTATTTTTTTAATATCTACTATTTATTTATGAAGGAGAGAAAAATTCAAAATACTTGTAAAAAAAATACATGTTATGTTAAAGAAAAACATAAAGTATTCATGAAAAAATAATTTTATACTTAATATGGACATTGTTGAAGAACTTAAGTTAACTTTATGTGATAATATTCTTAATGACACTTACTTGTGAATTTCGAACCGAAAAATTCTGTTTAAAGCTAAAATATACTAAAGTAAAAGATAATAAATAAACATTATACATCGTTCAGTATCTTATAATGATAAATTTAAGTTAATCCAAAAGTAAAACATAAAAATTTCGTTAAGAAAAAATATAATTTTTTGATCCAAGTTCAGTAACGAACTTTCAGGATTTAATTGTTTGTTCCCAATGTCGCCTTGCTCTCCACAAATCCCTCTTCATTATTACTGGTCGAAACTAGGTATAGAGTCCTGAATTAAGGATCGCCTTGCTCTCCACAAATCCCTCTTCATTATTACTGGTCTAAACTAGGTATAGAGTCCTGAATTAAGGATCGCCTTGCTCTCCACAAATCCCTCTTCATTATTACTGGTCTAAACTAGGTATAGAGTCCTGAATTAAGGATCGCCTTGCTCTCCACAAATCCCTCTTCATTATTACTGGTCTAAAATAGGTATAGAGTCCTGAATTAAGGATCGCCTTGCTCTCCACAAATCCCTCTTCATTATTACTGGTCGAAACTAGGTATAGAGTCCTGAATTAAGGATCGCCTTACTCTCCACAAATCCCTCTTCATTATTACTGGTCTAAACTAGGTATAGAGTCCTGAATTAAGGATCGCCTTGCTCTCCACAAATCCCTCTTCATTATTACTGGTCTAAACTAGGTATAGAGTCCTGAATTAAGGATCGCCTTGCTCTCCACAAATCCTCTTCATTATTACTGGTCTAAAATAGGTATAGAGTCTTGAATTAAGGATCGCCTTGCTCTCCACAAATCCTCTTCATTATTACTGCTCGAAACTAGGTATAGAGTCCTGAATTAAGGATCGCCTTGCTCTCCACAAATCCCTCTTCATTATTACTGGTCTAAACTAGGTATAGAGTCCTGAATTAAGGATCGCCTTTGCTCTGCACAAATCCCTCTTCATTATTACTGGTCTAAACTAGGTATAGAGTCCTGAATTAAGGATCGCCTTGCTCTCCACAAATCCCTCTTCATTATTACTGGTCTAAACTAGGTATAGAGTCCTGAATTAAGGATTGCTTCTCCACAAATCCCTCTTCATTATTACTGGTCTAAACTAGGTATAGAGTCCTGAATTAAGGATCGCCTTGCTCTCCACAAATCCCTCTTCATTATTACTGGTCTAAACTAGGTATAGAGTCCTGAATTAAGGATCGCCTTGCTCTCCACAAATCCCTCTTCATTATTACTGGTCGAAACTAGGTATAGAGTCCTGAATTAAGGATCGCCTTGCTCTCCACAAATCCCTCTTCATTATTACTGGTCGAAACTAGGTATAGAGTCCTGAATTAAGGATCGCCTTGCTCTCCACAAATCCTCTTCATTATTACTGGTCTAAACTAGGTATAGAGTCCTGAATTAAGGATCGCCTTGCTCTCCACAAATCCCTCTTCATTATTACTGGTCTAAACTAGGTATAGAGTCCTGAATTAAGGATCGCCTTGCTCTCCACAAATCTTCATTCTTCATTATTACTGGTCTAAACTAGGTATAGAGTCTTGAATTAAGGATCGCCTTGCTCTCCACAAATCCCTCTTCATTATTACTGGTCTAAACTAGGTATAGAGTCCTGAATTAAGGATCGCCTTGCTCTCCACAAATCCCTCTTCATTATTACTGGTCGAAACTAGGTATAGAGTCCTGAATTAAGGATCGCCTTGCTCTCCACAAATCCGTCTTCATTATTACTGGTCTAAACTAGGTATAGAGTCCTGAATTAACTTGCTCTCCACAAATCCCTCTTCATTATTACTGGTCTAAACTAGGTATAGAGTCCTGAATTAATAGATCGAATTTGCTCTCCACAAATCCCTCTTCATTATTACTGGTCTAAACTAGGTATAGAGTCCTGAATTAAGGATCGCCTTGCTCTCCACAAATCCCTCTTCATTATTACTGGTCTAAACTAGGTATAGAGTCCTGAATTAAGGATCGCCTTGCTCTCCACAAATCCCTCTTCATTTATTACTGGTCATTATTACTGGAAACTAGGTATAGAGTCCTGAATTAAGGATCGCCTTGTTTCTCCACAAATCCCTCTTCATTATTACTGGTCTAAACTAGGTATAGAGTCCTGAATTAAGGATCGCCTTGTCTCCACAAATCCCTCTTCATTATTACTGGTCTAAACTAGGTATAGAGTCCTGAATTAAGGATCGCCTTGCTCTGCACAAATCCCTCTTCATTATTACTGGTCGAAACTAGGTATAGAGTCCTGAATTAGGACTTGCTCTCCACAAATCCTCTTCATTATTACTGGTCTAAACTAGGTATAGAGTCCTGAATTAAGGATCGCCTTGCTCTCCACAAATCCGTCTTCATTATTACTGGTCTAAACTAGGTATAGAGTCCTGAATTAAGGATCGCCTTTGCTCTCCACAAATCCTCTTCATTATTACTGGTCTAAACTAGGTATAGAGTCCTGAATTAAGGATCGCCTTGCTCTCCACAAATCCCTCTTCATTATTACTGGTCTAAACTAGGTATAGAGTCCTGAATTAAGGATCGCCTTGCTCTCCACAAATCCCTCTTCATTATTACTGGTCGAAACTAGGTATAGAGTCCTGAATTAAGGATCGCCTTGCTCTCCACAAATCCCTCTTCATTATTACTGGTCTAAACTAGGTATAGAGTCCTGAATTAAGGATCGCCTTGCTGAATTATGATCGCCTCCACAAATCCCTCTTCATTATTACTGGTCTAAACTAGGTATAGAGTCCTGAATTAAGGATCGCCTTGCTTCCACAAATCCTCTTGGTCTCCACAAATCCCTCTTCATTATTACTGGTCTAAACTAGGTATAGAGTCCTGAATTAAGGATCGCCTTGCTCTCCACAAATCCCTCTTCATTATTACTGGTCTAAACTAGGTATAGAGTCCTGAATTAAGGATCGCCTGCTCTCCACAAATCCTCTTCATTATTACTGGTCTAAACTAGGTATAGAGTCCTGAATTAAGGATCGCCTTGCTCTCCACAAATCTGGTCCCTCTTCATTATTACTGGTCGAAACTAGGTATAGAGTCCTGAATTAAGGATCGCCTTGCTCTCCACAAATCCCTCTTCATTATTACTGGTCTAAACTAGGTATAGAGTCCTGAATAAGGATCGGATCTTCATTATCTCCACAAATCCCTCTTCATTATTACTGGTCTAAACTAGGTATAGAGTCTTGAATTAAGGATCGCCTTGTCTCCACAAATCCTCTTCATTATTACTGGTCTAAACTAGGTATAGAGTCCTGAATTAAGGATCGCCTTGCTCTCCACAAATCCGTCTTCATTATTACTGGTCTAAACTAGGTATAGAGTCCTGAATTAACTTGCTCTCCACAAATCCCTCTTCATTATTACTGGTCTAAACTAGGTATAGAGTCCTGAATTAAGGATCGCCTTGCTCTCCACAAATCCCTCTTCATTATTACTGGTCTAAACTAGGTATAGAGTCCTGAATTAAGGATCGCCTTGCTCTCCACAAATCCCTTTTCATTATTACTGGTCTAAACTAGGTATAGAGTCCTGAATTAAGGATCGCCTTGCTCTCCACAAATCCTCTTCATTATTACTGGTCTAAACTAGGTATAGAGTTTGAATTAAGGATCGCCTTGCTCTCCACAAATCCTCTTCATTATTACTGGTCTAAACTAGGTATAGAGTCCTGAATTAAGGATCGCCTTGCTCTCCACAAATCCTCTTCATTATTACTGGTCTAAACTAGGTATAGAGTCCTGAATTAAGGATCGCCTTGCTCTCCACAAATCCCTTTTTCATTATTACTGGTCTAAACTAGGTATAGAGTCCTGAATTAAGGATCGCCTTGCTCTCCACAAATCCGTCTTCATTATTACTGGTCGAAACTAGGTATAGAGTCCTGAATTAAGGATCGCCTTGCTCTCCACAAATCCCTCTTCATTATTACTGGTCTAAACTAGGTATAGAGTCCTGAATTAAGGATCGCCTTGCTCTCCACAAATCCGTCTTCATTATTACTGGTCTAAACTAGGTATAGAGTCCTGAATTAACTTGCTCTCCACAAATCCCTCTTCATTATTACTGGTCTAAACTAGGTATAGAGTCCTGAATTAAGGATCGCCTTGCTCTCCACAAATCCCTCTTCATTATTACTGGTCTAAACTAGGTATAGAGTCCTGAATTAAGGATCGCCTTGCTCTCCACAAATCCCTCTTCATTATTACTGGTCGAAACTAGGTATAGAGTCCTGAATTAAGGATCGCCTTGCTCTGCACAAATCCCTCTTCATTATTACTGGTCGAAACTAGGTATAGAGTCCTGAATTAAGGATCGCCTTGCTCTCCACAAATCCCTCTTCATTATTACTGGTCTAAACTAGGTATAGAGTCCTGAATTAAGGACTTGCTCTCCACAAATCCGTCTTCATTATTACTGGTCTAAACTAGGTATAGAGTCCTGAATTAACTTGCTCTCCACAAATCCTCTTCATTATTACTGGTCTAAACTAGGTATAGAGTCCTGAATTAAGGATCGCCTTGCTCTCCACAAATCCTCTTCATTATTACTGGTCTAAACTAGGTATAGAGTCCTGAATTAAGGATCGCCTTGCTCTCCCACAAATCCTCTTCATTATTACTGGTCGAAACTAGGTATAGAGTCCTGAATTAAGGATCGCCTTGCTCTCCACAAATCCTCTTCATTATTACTGGTCGAAACTAGGTATAGAGTCCTGAATTAAGGATCGCCTTGCTCTCCACAAATCCCTTTTCATTATTACTGGTCTAAACTAGGTATAGAGTCCTGAATTAAGGATCGCCTTGCTCTTCCACTAAATCCTCTTCATTATTACTGGTCTAAACTAGGTATAGAGTCTTGAATTAAGGATCGCCTTGCTCTCCACAAATCCCTCTTCATTATTACTGGTCTAAACTAGGTATAGAGTCCTGAATTAAGGATCGCCTTGCTCTCCACAAATCCCTCTTCATTATTACTGGTCTAAACTAGGTATAGAGTCCTGAATTAAGGATCGCCTTGCTCTCCACAAATCCCTTTTCATTATTACTGGTCTAAACTAGGTATAGAGTCCTGAATTAAGGATCGCCTTGCTCTCCACAAATCACTCTTCATTATTACTGGTCTAAACTAGGTATAGAGTCGTCTTTGAATTAAGGATCGCCTTAAGGATCGCTCCACAAATCCTCTTCATTATTACTGGTCTAAACTAGGTATAGAGTCCTGAATTAAGGATCGCCTCCTTAATCCCTCTTCTGCACAAATCCTCTTCATTATTACTGGTCGAAACTAGGTATAGAGTCCTGAATTAAGGATCGCCTTGCTCTCCACAAATCCTCTTCATTATTACTGGTCTAAACTAGGTATAGAGTCCTGAATTAAGGATCGCCTCCACAAATCCCTTTTCATTATTACCACTAGGTAAATCCGTCTTCAAATTCATTACTGGTCTAAACTAGGTATAGAGTCCTGAATTAATCGCCTTGCTCTCCACAAATCCTCTTCTTATTACTCCACAAATCCTTGCTCTCAAGGATCCCTCTTCATTATTACTGGTCTAAACTAGGTATAGAGTCCTGAATTAAGGATCGCCTTGCTCTCCACAAATCCCTCTTCATTATTACTGGTCTAAACTAGGTATAGAGTCCTGAATTAAGGATCGCCTTGCTCTCCACAAATCCCTCTTCATTATTACTGGTCGAAACTAGGTATAGAGTCCTGAATTAAGGATCGCCTTGCTCTCCACAAATCCTCTTCATTATTACTGGTCTAAACTAGGTATAGAGTCCTGAATTAAGGATCGCCTTGCTCTCCACAAATCCCCTCTTCATTATTACTGGTCTCCACAAAAACTAGGTATAGGTCTTGAATTAAGAGTCCTCCACAAATCCCTCTTCATTATTACTGGTCGAAACTAGGTATAGAGTCTTTGAATTAAATCGCCTTGCTTTCCACAAATCCCTCTTCATTATTACTGGTCGAAACTAGGTATAGAGTCCTGAATTAAGGATCGCCTTGCTCTCCACAAATCCTCTTCATTATTACTGGTCGAAACTAGGTATAGAGTCTCTGAATTAAGGATCGCCTTGTTTCCACAAATCCCTCTTCATTATTACTGGTCGAAACTAGGTATAGAGTCTTGAATTAAGGATCGCCTTGCTCTCCACAAATCCCTCTTCATTATTACTGGTCGAAACTAGGTATAGAGTCTTGAATTAAGGATCGCCTTGCTCTCCACAAATCCCTCTTCATTATTACTGGTCGAAACTAGGTATAGAGTCTTGAATTAAGGATCGCCTTGCTCTCCACAAACCCTCTTCATTATTACTGGTCGAAACTAGGTATAGAGTCTTGAATTAAGGATCGCCTTGCTCTCCACAAATCCCTCTTCATTATTACTGGTCGAAACTAGGTATAGAGTCTTGAATTAAGGATCGCCTTGCTTCATTATTCCACAAACCCTCTTCTTCATTATTACTGGTCGAAACTAGGTATAGAGTCTTGAATTAAGGATCGCCTTGCTCTCCACAAATCCTCTTCATTATTACTGGTCGAAACTAGGTATAGAGTCTTGAATTAAGGATCGCCTTGCTCTCCACAAATCCTCTTCATTATTACTGGTCGAAACTAGGTATAGAGTCTTTGAATTAAGGATCGCCTTGTCTCCACAAATCCCTCTTCATTATTACTGGTCGAAACTAGGTATAGAGTCTTGAATTAAGGATCGCCTTGCTCTCCACAAATCCCTCTTCATTATTACTGGTCGAAACTAGGTATAGAGTCTTGAATTAAGGATCGCCTTGTTTCTCCACAAATCCCTCTTCATTATTACTGGTCGAAACTAGGTATAGAGTCTTGAATTCGCCTTGATCGCCTTGCTCTCCAAACTTCAGGTATAGAGTCTTGAATTAAGGATCGCCTTGCTCTCCACAAATCCCTCTTCATTATTACTGGTCGAAACTAGGTATAGAGTCTTGAATTAAGGATCGCCTTGCTCTCCACAAATCCCTCTTCATTATTACTGGTCGAAACTAGGTATAGAGTCTTGAATTAAGGATCGCCTTGCTCTCCACAAATCCCTCTTCATTATTATCTCTTAAATATCATGATTTCTTCGGGAAGACAGTGAAGTGTTAACAGGTTGCTTTTATACACTTCTGAATTCAGAATTTTCCTCTTATAATA
>CAHIKZ030000302.1:2527500-2575000 GCA_903632075.3 Acanthosepion pharaonis
ATCCTGGGTAAGACGATAAACTACGTCTAATAGCAAGGCCTCTAATCAGGAGGTTTTGAGGGGCGTTGAACCACCTCTTAATTCCTGTTGTTCCCAAGTCCACCCTGACCCGGGGTGGTAGCACCTGTTAGGGTCCCAGCTATGGACAAATATTTAGCCCCAAAACTGGGGTCAAAAAAATAATTTAAATATAGGTTTTAATACCAGAAATACTTTGTAAAAAATTATTATCAGCAATAAATATTTGAAGAAAAAATAATACCAGCAATACATTATTACCAACAATACATTTTTGAGAACAAATATTGCCTGCAATACATTATTACCAGCAATAAATTTTTGAGAGAAAATATTACCAGCAATACATTACTACGAGCAATACATTTTTTGAGAAAATATAATACCAGCAATACATTATTACCAGCAATACATTTTTAAGAACAAATATTATCAGCATTATATTATTACCAGCAATAAATATTTGAAAAAAAAATATCACCAGCAATACGTTATTACCAGCAATAAATTTTTGAGAAAAATTATTACCAGCAATACCTTATTACCAGCAATACATTTTTGAGAAAAATTATTACCAGCAATACCTTATTACCAGCAATACATTTTTGAGAAAAATTATTACCAGCAATACCTTATTACCAGCAATAAATTTTGAGAAAAATTATTACCAGCAATACCTTATTACCAGCAATACATTTTTGAAAAAAAATATTACCAGCTCTGCAGAGATGTATTCGGCGTATTGTGAAACCCCAGCGTATAAAGAATAGAAAATGTGAATTTATTCTAGTTCGTTTCAATAGGTGTTACACTCGCTAAATGGGAGAGAAAAAAGGCACGATTGGAAGTTTTGTTGGCACTAAGGACTTGTGATTATCACAATTTGAGTAGTTGCCTCAGTGCCTGGGATTTACTTCAATCGGCCGGATCTTAACAGTGTCTTTTCCTGGCTGGAAAGAACCTAATGTCAGAAGGAAGATATACTTCTTGACTTTTCACCTCCGGCCTACTTTTATAGAACTCAATGCATTCTATGGACGAAATGTTCAGACCAAAATGGCTTCTAAGTGGTCATCCAATTACAAATCATTTCGTGTCATATTCTCATTGGTCGACCAACCATAGCCCGTGTTATAATTTACGGAAATGGGGGAAAACCCTTTCTAAATCCTTGATTGCTTTTATTTATTACATTCATATTGGTCGCCCAATTGTTATTTAGATCTGAGGCGGATGAACCAAAATATCTCCTATTTGATTGCACCTCAAATCGAATTTTTAAGTCTGAAGGCAGGCAGGATGATGTAAGAAGGTCAAATGCAACTAATGCCGGTGCTGTGAATTTTGAACTTCTGTCTTTGAACTCATTACCGCACAATAACCTTTTAATGAGACCGGCTACGGAAGCAATAAAATAAACAACAGGTTTCTTGAATTTTGACAGACTCGGACTTATTAAACCCAATGACCTTTAAAATAAGATTTGTACCTTAGGAAGGGTTACTGAATGCGGAATAACGAAAACAAAGTTGGAAATGAAATGGTAATTTTTATAACATCAACAAAATAAAATACTCGCCAGCGGCGTGAAGTAGGTAAACCACTACACAAAATGTACTTAGAACAAAATGTATTGAAACAAGAAAGTGTACACAATATTTACATATAGTCTTTTGGTATATTCTTGGGAAGACCGTTCCTGGAGAATGGGTTGACTTAGTCGCAGTCGGGCAGAGTCTCTGGATTGGACCTCTTCTTCCTCACCCTCGTCTTCCCGGTAACAATCATATTTATATGGTCGGTACTCACTATGTAAATTAGGTGGATCCTACCACAACACTTACAATAGTGTCCAATGTATTTATGAGGACTGGGACATACCCATTAGTGTTCATATGTACAGTATATAACTCTTCTCTTTTTAGATTGTCGTGGAGTAATTTCGCAGTGAAGGCTTGTATTGGTACTAAGTCGGTTCTAAAATAGGTTCGAACTTGATATAATAGGTATTACGCCGAGTAATCTTGTTGTGGTCGCTGACTACTTTCGTATTCGACTAACTGTCGACTACTGTCGTCCGACATCGACTGACCCTCGTTTCTCTTACTACTCCTACTTATATTAGGTGGGAGAGTCTATTAACTATAGAATAGGTGTGTTTCACCATAACATAGATTTACTCTGTATAGAGTCAATATCTCGTCCTTGACGCCAAAATGTTGTAACCTAGAAAAGGTTACTGAATAAGGAATAACCAAAACGGATGTTGGGAATAAAATGGTAATCTTTATAACATCAACAAAGTACAATACTCACCAGCGGCGTGAAGTAGGTAAACCACTGTTAGTGGTAGACTACTTAGACATGATATAACCCTTCACTTAAAATAGTGTCCAACGTATTTATGAGGATTGGGAGATACCCATTAATATTCATAGGTACGGTATATAACAATAACCAAATCATAGAAAAATGCTTTATCTTCAACTAAATCCTATTCTTGATAGAATTTTGTTAGAAAAAAAGTAAAGATTATTCTTAATAATTTTTCAGTGCCAATTCACAATCTCATCGTGTCACATGTTTAGCAGTAGGCTTTTATCAGTAGTGTCTGAGAAAATTGATGATTGGCAATGTTATAGTCCAAGGTCCTTGTACCACGTTGATGGTCCAAGGTAGAACCAATAAAGAAGAACTCAAACACGGATATGGAATAACACAGATATATTACAAATAGGAATATATACAGAGAAGTAGAAAGTGTTAGTACGAACAATCAGGTTTAATAGGGAGAACAATGTAGTCTCGACCAGTATCACTATTCCAATGTCTTGTACTAATTGTCTGAACGAGACTGTTTCGGACTGCCTCTGACTCGACTGACTGACTCGCTCGCTCGCTCGCTCGCTCTGACTGACTGACAGACTACTAACGGACTTCTGACGAACCTCACTCACTGAACGGTATTTAGTCACCCCCCACGAGGGCATCATGTGGCACAAGGCCGGTTTAACGTGGGATCTCTGAACCTGTAGGCTCGACCAAAAATATGCCCTTTGAACCCGTATAAATGGGTTCAGGTTCGGTTTACCTCCGCGAAAGAGATTCCGTCCTTCGGCGTCGCCTGGTTCGGGTTCCTCCCCGCCCGAAGGCAGGGAGTTCAATCGATCAGCCGTTCGCCCAAATTCGGGCTGAACTCTCTGCTTCCTCTTGAGGCGCAGTATTTATTACGTATGGAATAGTCCATTATGTTATTATGGGTAAGGTCCCATAACAGGTAAAGAAGTTGTACTTTCGTAGATGCCATGTAATATACACAGCTATAAACAGTTTTAAGATGAAAACTCTTCACGCTGACCTATTGGGCCAGGGAAAGATTTAAGATGATAAAATTATGATAATATGCAAATTTTTCAATAGGAATTTTTCCTCTGATTAACATGTGTGGCAAGTCATTTTAGTTGTGCATTAGTCTGATTTTTTTATACTAAAATCATGGCTAAAATTTTGCTGAAACAAAGATGAAGGTTGTCACTTTGAAGAGGAAGATGACGCAACGAGAGATAACTAGGCGGTGGGTAATTTCCGAAAACTATGCTCAAAACCACACCCAAAAGATTCTTGCTACTACTGGAAATGTTTTAAGTGCAAAGGAAACAAAAAAGCCATAAAAGTTAGACTATTGTCTAACATTTATGGCTTTCTGGTTTCCTTTGCACTTAAAGAATGAAAAGAGATGGAAGAATGATTGTGCGAATGTTGGCAGGCAAATTAACAACCAGACAATTGAGAAGTAAATGCAGTCTTAAGAGTGAGCTTTCAGTTGACATAGTAACCAGAGTATTTTTCTCAATCGGTTTCACCCCATGCAATGCAGTAAAGCCACTAAGACACAAAGGGTTAATGGGTGTGGAAGAATTCGGAATATAGACATTAATAATGAGTGGGGAGAGGAAGAGTAATCGGGAGTAGAGTAGTTAGCGATTGATATTGCATATAAATTTTTAAAGATTAATGTTCGCTGAGAGCCGGAAGGGAGTTCCACAAACGAGAAATGCGAGAAAAGAAACTGTTAGCATGGAATTTACGGTTACATCCAGGCAGCTCATTTATAAATTGATGTGTTCTCTAGTATTGTGCTTAAATATATAAATTCTACGTACAATAGCGAAGAGAAAATCTGGACAATTACCATGAAAGTGTTCCAAAAAGAAAAGAAAATCCTTGAACTGGGGTATAGCACCAAACACTGAGAACACCCCCACCCCTAGAGCTCACTTCTCGGGCCAAACATCTTTTTGATCTACTTAAATGATCTTGCCTAACAATATACTCAGATCTTTTGTAAACATCTATGTCGATGATAAGACGATATACGGGTGCACATTTAGAAATCTTGACGATCTCCCATTCGATCTATCATTAACTTCCCAGTGGAAGTGGTTCGCAAAATTCAGAGGTGGTGAGTTCACCCTTGAAGATGAAGATCGAACCGGACGTCTAGTTGAGTTTGATGAAAAGCTTCTTGAAGCAGACCTTGAAGAAAATCCTGCTTTATCAGTTGAGAAATTGGCAGTGGTTCTCAGTTCAAACCATGCAACTGTTCATCGTCATCTTCACCAACTTGGAAAAGTTCCTGAACTTGGAAAATGGGTGCCTCATGAATTGTCTGAAAACAACCTCAAATCCCGAGTTGACATCTGCTCTTCTCTCCATTCTCGCCAATTTGTTTAATCTTTTTTGGATAGACTTGTGACTGGCGACGAAAAATGGATCTTTTATCGAAATGTTAAGCGTCGTAGACGGTGGCTTGGTAAAAGGGAAGGACCCCAGCCACAGCCGAGAAGGGAACTTCATGGGCAAAATGTTCTTCTTTCAATCTGATGGGATCGCCAAGGAATAATCCACTTTGAATTCTTACCACTTAATGCAACAATTAATGCTCAAATATACTGTCAACAATTAGAGCGTTTGAACCAAGCTTTGAGGAAAAAAGACCTGCTCTAGTGAATCGAAAAGAGGTGATGTTTCATCAGGACAATGTGTAGCTTACAGAAACATTTGGAAGAAACAGATTTTGTAACACAGGAAGAGGATAAAACTGACATTTGTGAGTTCTTCGAATCAAAGCCAAAAGAATTTTACTGTAATGGAATTAGTAAGCTTGTTAATAGATGGAAGGAAGTCATAGATAATCAGGGGAAATACATTGTTGATTGAATCTGTAATTTAATGTAACATTTGGTCACTTGTTTTCTTTATTCAAAATTCGAACAGAACTTATAGGATGACCTGATATATATATATATATATATATTAATATATGTCATATTAGTGCTATATATATATATATATATATATATATAGTAATGAAAAAATAGGTAATCCGAATGGAATTTCGAGGAGGATTAGATCCAATGAGATCGTTAGGTGATTTGTTTTTAGGTCTTGAAGATTGAGAGCTGCTTTTTTAGAGCCCTCATGAAATAAAAATTATCACCTATGGGATTTTAAGTGCTTGATATTCCTTAATTAATATTATATATATATATATATATATATATATATATATATATATATATATATATATATATATGCAAGTATGTGTGTATGTATACATACACACACATACACTCATACACACAGAGTTTACGGTTGAAAACGTCTATTCTTCGAATCTGGTCATTGACCGCTTCGGAATACCGTCTGCGATTATCTTGGCCATGCGGTTCGTGTAATGGATAACGGCTCAGGGTGAGAAATAAGGGAGTTGCGTTCGAATTCCGGTCGGGTTCATTACATTCACTTTAGCACAAATACCCTTGGGTGATCATGAATTAAAAAGATTATCACTTAAGCGTGTTACGATCGCCCCTAACAATTCACCCAAGGTCCGCGCGAAATTATAATAATGCATTTTCTCCACATGTACTTGGGGAAGGCTTACGTTCAACAAAGGGACTTCAAAAGATCCATACATATACAGACACACAAGCATATATATATATATATATATATATATATATATATATATATATATATATATATATATATATAACATACAATGTGTGTTAGCACGTGCGATACCCTGTCCTCATCAGCCGCCGAAGACAGGGTATCGACCTGACGATTGCGTCCAGCATAAAACAGCCTTTCGCCTCTTAGTGTTGTCTTCAATGTTCACTTTTATATTTATATTTACATAAGCTCTATCTCTGATATTGAGCACTTTATCCCATAATTATAGCACACCTTAAAACTGTATTTCTTCATATAGATAGAGAGAGAGAGAGAGAGAGAGAGAGAGAGGAAAAGAGAGATAGTTATGTATTTATGTATATATCTACAGTTGAATGTGCGTATATCACAGCTGCAGAATCAGCTAAGTGTTTTCTAAGGAGGCTAAGCGTAGTGAAGTGAAGAGGTATTACAGGAGAGTCAAAATTGACAAGAGAAGGTTGAATGCTTACGAGAGTGGGGAGATACATGTTGCTCTCAAATTAGTCGTAATACAACTCGGCTTTTGAGAGAAATACTATGATCTGGCATATTTAAAGAGGCCCAACAAAATTGGGTTTCATTTGATTGATATACTTACCTACCGAGCAAGTTTTTGCACCCAAACACACACACACACACACACACACACACACATACACACACACACACACATATATGTATATATATATATATATATATAGATAGATAGATGGATAGATGGAATCTTGCGAGAAGATAACGTTATTGTGTTAAGTTAGTTCTTTAAATAATAGAATTATTAACGAGAAATTGCGACCATGATTCCTACAGTGACATTAGTATATATATATATATATATATATATATATATATATATATAATATATAAATTCAAAAAAAAATAAAATCTAATAAGTAATATTTGTCGAAAAAAAGGGTTAAATTAAGAAAAATTTCACAATTTAACTTATAACATTTTTGAAAAAACGGTTTCACGAATTCTGTATCTATCGTTATCAAGTTGAATTTTTACATTCCAAGACACATCCAAGGATGAAAACACTTGTTCGAACACAAGAAAAAATAAATAGAAAGCTTAATTGTAATATCTTGTCTGCCGTCTTTAATGAAACACACACAAACACACACACACACACACACACACACACACACACACATATATATATATATATATATATATATATATATATATATCAGTAAAAAAGCCAATAAGTAGAAACTATAATGTGACAAGAAAACGACAAAAATGAGAAGTAACCATGCCATTCTACACGTACACACATACGCGCAGGCGAGCGTATGAGCACGCCCACTCACACGTAAGGGCGCACATCGGCACACACACATACACACTATGATAAGAAATCAACTTTGCACCAATGAAAAGTGCATATATAAAAGAAAAAAAAAACGATAAATATAGACAACCAACTGCTGGAGCCCTCTGATGAGTAGACGGGGTGATTGCTGAAAGTTCCGTTTACGAAACTCTCGAGTCGGGATGCTGAAAGTAACATCAATCAGCTAAGTTTATATAATAATCGTTTCATCTAAACTAGGCGATAAATCCCCTAAGAAGTAAGCCGTTATTATGTGTGAAAGAATGGGAAAACTTTAGTGAGGTGAAATGAAATTAAAGAATATATTTCAGGATTTTAAAAGATGGAAGACGGTGATTTATGTTGCATTTAATTTTTTAAGAATTTAGATGGGAGGAAATCAGAAAACAGGAAAGAATTCTCAAAGCCGTGTAGTAGAAGAAAATATATTTATTAGTATAGAACTTATGGTTACATCTATCACATTCGACAATAACACGATGGAATCTACTTGCCAAACAATTTGTGCGCTTAAAATCGTGTGGTCGATGTACGAAAGAGGAGAGCTCGTTAGGAGAACTTCCCTGAAAAAAAAATATAGAAAAGACAAAGGGAAACCACTTTACGATGGTGCCAAAATGACTAGAGTCGAGATGCCAGATCAGCATTTATAACATTACTGACCGATATATAACAGGAGCACTAAACAATATATGACTGCAAAATCAATTGTAGATTTAGAAATTTGCAAGATGGATTCTTACGATAAAAATGATATGGACTAAACAGTGAAAAACTTTACTAGCAGCAGACTTAGCTGATTCATTAAAACCACCTCATTTCAGATCAGTGGACAACGTGAGACCAAGATGGCGCAAAGAGTTGCTCTCCTAAAAGTTTGTATTAACTATGCTGATGACAGGCAAAAAGTTTTTTTCTTTTCTGATTAAACCATAGCAGTTTTATTTTAGAGCTGTTAAAATGGTAATTAAATAATAATAATAATAATAATAATAATAATAATAATAATAATAATAATGTCAAATAAATTTAAAAATATAATTAAATAAATAAATTAAAAAAGAATTCACACATAAAAATACAATAAATTAAAAATAAACGAATTAATGGAATAATAAACCAATTAGCTCTAGTGACATAGGCAAAATGTTGCCCTATTTTACGAGCGATTACTAATAAGTCAGTCGTTGTCACTCAGTAAGGAGGTATAACTTCTACGTAACACGCGAAGACTTCGTAAAAATATGGCGTCACCGACAGGATCTTAAACACCGCTGAATGAGCGTTTCTTTGGCGAAACATGGATTCTCTACACCATAGATAGTTAACTACCGAGTCCATTACTAAGTTATACAACTATTCCGCTTGCTGGTAGAATGCAATGTCACAGTGCATTGATGGGAAAACAAATTAGATTGCTTATAACAATGTTCTATTCAATAAATTAATCAAGTTCTGAAAAAGCTAACATTATTCCGTAAAAGAGACATAATACAGCTATAACAGTAGTAAGGAAACTGTGGAGGATAGTCCACATGAATTCGGCATGGAATTGGAAGATCAGAATGAAGATAAGCCCAGACCGAGATCCCAAAATAAATAGAACCATATACACACATCAAGAGAGAGAAAGAGATAAGATCTCATAATATTGCCCACAGAAGTCACAGATCAAAGGGCATAAAACCTATGTTTCCGGCAAAATGGAAGTGTCATATTTTTTAAGAGTCGAGCGACTATTAATAAGTTAGCCGTTACTTGGTACGGAGGTAGAAATTCTTCGTCACAGACAAGAAGACATAACAAAAATATGGTGTTGCCGATAGATTTCTAACACCGTTTGTTAAGCCAAACTTTATGGAAACATGGAATCGTTGTTTTGCTTCTCAGGCGCGGAACAAGAAGTTAAAAAAAATCCAGTCTTTTCTATAAATATTTTCATGGTTGCTTTCCTAACGAGCTCTCCTCTTTCTTACCTCGACCACACGAATTTCAGCACACAATTCGTTTACCAACTAGATCTCATCGTGTTATTGCAGAAGGAGAAATGCGATTATAGATCTCTTTTTGGCTTCGGCAGGATGTGATGCTATCAGAATTGGAAAGTTTCCTCTGTAGTAAATATCAGGTAGTAAAAATCATCCAGCATTCGAAATATTAATTTTGCTTGGGATGGAACACCAATTTTCAGCTCGGATGAGAAATGCGCAAACGTCTCACGAAGGAGGCCGATATTATTATTATTATTATTACCTCTTCGCGGAAAGATGCCTTCCAAATGCTAAGCAAAGTATTAAGAAACAGAAAAAAATCGTTAGAAACAAAGAAAAGAGTACTAAAATGTCATATAGTATCACTCCTTATATATAAAAGTGAATGCTAGACAATCATCTGCTCATATATTTCAAAGAATTGGAGGATTTGATTTTTTCACAAATTTCGAACATTATAAAGAGAAATTTTACCGCCGAAAAAGAATTTGGTTATTGCTGAGGTCCCAAATTTTCTTGCGAGCAGACTATACACTATGTACACAAGCTACGAAGGCTTCCAGATTCTGTGAGTTATATCCCTTTAAGTGTTCTTGAGGACCCATGGTCCCGTTGATAAAAAAGCGTCAGTGACTTAATCCAAAGAGTTTTGAGTTCAATACCTGGCTACAACTGAGGTGAACAAAAAACTTGGAGAGTTGAGCTAAAGTGGGATAACTAATACTGAGACATCCAGAAGAGGCATGGTACATGGAACTAGAAGAGTCTACCATGTTGAACGAAATAAGAGTTCAGTTCAAAATTCCTATCACCTGAAGAAGGCTGGAGCTTAAAACAGCTGAAACGTTGTGAATATGGCAACGAAGATGAGGACAACAGTCCGAACAGTGTAAATAAAGTAGCAGTTCTTCGGAAGAAGCTGTCCCTATCCCTAACCCTAACCCTGTCCGAGTGGAACTTCCTCCTTACCAATGGAAGATGAAGTGAATGAGGATGGTCCATCACTTTGTAGTCCCTTTCTAAAACCATACACTTTATCCAGTTATGTTTTGATCGATGGACGTATTCCTGGAACTACTTTTGGGGGATAGCGAGCAGCTGACATGTTGCATTCTTTTGGGTTTCCTCGACGTCTTGAAATCTTGTTGCTTCCATGTGCGATTTGATTGTGGAAGAAGAAAACAAGGGAGTAGATTTTGGAAAAATGGTGCTTTCTGGGCCTGGGGAATGTTGATCTTGAACCAAAACTGCTGCACAAGTCATTAACTCTGTGACATGGTGAGATGCCAACACTCTACACATACACACTTTCCTTCCAAGCACTGCCGTAAACTATAGAAGTGAGCGATAACTTTATAACTACAAAATCAATATGTACCATGTGTAACCTGCAAGGTATTCTCAAATCAACCCTTTATTTAATCTACAGGGGTAGATTCTTCTCGTTCCACTACTCATGTCTAGGGATATCATCGAGCACTTATTTTCATTTAGTATTTTTCGGTTATTTCTCACCCGTTTCCACTGATTGGAAATGCAGACTACCCGACCCAAAGATTGAATTCATAACTATTATGTCACAAAATCCCTAAACCAACGCTTTTATTCACTCGGCCATTGTCCCTAGATATGAGCAGTGGGATGAGAACTGTCTTCTCAAGAAGATTAAATAAAGCGTTCAGTTCGTAATTACTTCTAGGTTACGCAAATCGATATACGCCTGAGGAAGGCCGGAGAGCACAACGGTTGAAACTTTGTGATAACAACAACAAAGATTAGGACAATTTTTCGAATGTAATAATAATTACATAATAATAATAATTTGGAAGTGCATTTCCCAACAATAGTCACTGGAGCAACAATAATAACATTGAACAACGACATTGAAAGAAATGCCAACGAAATCCCATAAGTTGAAAAGCTTAGAAGTCCTGCAGACATTTCGTGCTACACCTGAGGACTGACCTGCGTTTGACGATAAACTACATCCGCGTCCAGGGTAAGACGATAAACTACGTCCAACAGCAAGGCCTCTGATCAGGAGGCTTTGAGGAGCGTGGAACCACCTCTTAATTGCTGGTGTTCCCAGATCCGCCTTGACCCGGGGTGGTAGAACCTGTTAAGGTCTCATATATCTGCAAATAGGTAACCCCGAAACTGGAGTAAAAACACTATGAAAGTGTAAAAATAGGTTTTTAATACCAGAAATACTATGTAAAAAATTTATTACCAGCAATAGATTTTTGAAGAAAAAAAATATTACCAGCAATATAGTTTTGAAAAAAATATTACCAGCAATATATTTTTGAAAAAAATATTACCAGCTATCCCGGAAAAAAATATTACCAGTAATAGGTTTTTGGAAAAAAATTACCAGAAACAGATTTTTTGAAGGAAAAATATTACCAGAAATAGATTTTTGACAAAAGAAAATATTATCAGCAATAAAAATTTTGTCGTCATTTAATAACCCATTGAGGTTGATATACCGTAAAACAAAACAAACCAAACCAAACCAATACACCTGAGGAAGGGCAGAGGGCCCAATGGTCGAAACGACAACAAATATAGGGATAATAGTCCAAATATAAATAATTTTAATAATAAAAACACGACGTTTGTAACGATGTGTTGTTTCTCATATCCGCACAGCTGCTATAGAAGTAACAAAAAAAAATTCTGTGACAACAGAAAGCCGGGGCGCAAAGTAACTAAGAAGGCGGACGCTTGACACGCGAGAGAAAGAATTTAGTAATGATGATTCCCCAAACATAGATTCATCCCTACCATTTTTTTCCACGGCGGCCAACCAACATATGGAGTCTATAGAAAAATGTTATTGATATTAAACGGGTGTAGGTGGGATGAGTAAGAAGCACTTTGTGAAGAAATATGTCGATGAAGGGAGAGTAAGGAGGATTGCTAGTAAATGAAGAGAAGGAAACTGGGGAGTATCTTCCAAGCAGTCGTCTACTTGTCACAGTGACAATATAGACTCAATGACAGGCTCTAAAGCAGCTTGTTAATTCTTTACTCAAGTATCCAAACATGAAATATCTCCAATTCTTTCGACCTCTTGAAAAGGACTTCTTGAATCATAGATTAAACAAAAAAAATATATGAAAAGAAAACCAATGACTAACCGTGTTTGGTACTCTAAAGAGAACATTCTTATGAATTATTCATTATATATACGCTTTTACAAATTTATGGTTCCTGACAGGGTGTCTCAAAAGTGATTATACATTTTTTTCTTTTTTTGTGTGTGTCTGTGTGTGTTTTAGCATTTCTTTCAGACTTTTCTCCAATCCCTGTGAAATGGATATCAATCGATTGCTTCGTTTGTGAGAAAGTTTTTCACACTTTAACTTTGCCTCTATTCCCATTAAGGTAGCGGATTACGTCCGCATCATGTTGAAGCACCGATTCCGACACGGCCACCGAAGTTAAGCAGCGACAAGCCAGGTCAGTACCTAGATGGGTGACCCTTTAGTAGTACAAGGTGCGTTTGACGTAATGAATAATTGAACGAAAAGTTTTTTTTTTTTTTTTTTGTTAAGAATATAAAATTATTTTTCTGGCATTAAATAACCTGAAAATAGCTGATAAGCCGAAGAAAACGCATCGACCACAAAGGTAGCAAACAGAGTAACGTTCGAACAAGTGTCTTAAATCAAAGCCCAAAAAGAAGACCTTCAATCACCAACCCACGGGTAACAGAAATTGAGGACAACAGATTATTCCCACACGGAAGAAATTTTACGACAGTCACACAATAGGTTTACAATATTTATTTAAGAAAGAAATATATTTAGCTGAGAATGGGTAAATAGTTGTGTCATCTACAGAAATAATTATTTTGGAACTGAAGGTCGATGATGAAGAAATGAAACAATGTAGGGAAAAGGATAAAACCCTAGAGCATCTTTGTATTAATGTGAATTTATCTAGAAGCGTAGCCGTTTAAGAAGTCCTCCATTACACGATCATATATTATATGTTATCAGTTATTTTCTAACTTAACTCCATGATTTCTTGCTGTCAAAGCACGCTGAAAGCACGTGTTCTCGTTCGATCACCAAAGTTAAGCAATGTCTAACCCGATCAAATAGGGGACAGTTTTGGAACACTGCGAAGAGTAAACACACTGAAAGCACGTGTTCTCGTTCTATCACCGAAGTTAAGCAATGTCTAACCCGATCAAATAGGGGACAGTTTTGGAACACCGGGGAGAGTAAGCACACTGAAAGCACGTGTTCTCGTTCGATCACCGAAGTTAAGCAATGTCTAACCCGATCAAATAGGGAACAGTTTTGGAACACTGGGGAGAGTAAGCACACTGAAAGCACGTGTTCTCTTTTGATCACCGAATGTTAACCCGAGCAAATAGGGAACAGTTTGGAACACTGGGGATCTGAAAGCACGTGTTCTCTTTCGATCACCGAAGTTAAGCAATGGACAGTTTTGGAACACAGGGGAGAGTAAGCACGCTGAAAGCACGTGTTCTCGTTCGATCACCGAAGTTAAGCAATGTCTAACCCGATCAAATAGTGGACAGTTTTGGAACACCGGGTAGAGTAAGCACACTGAAAGCACGTGTTCTCGTTCGATCACGGAAGTTAAGCAATGTCTAACCCGATCAAATAGTGGACAGTTTTGGAACACAGGGGAGAGTAAGCACGCTGAAAGCACGTGTTCTCGTTCGATCACCGAAGTTAAGCAATGTCTAACCCGATCAAATAGGGGACAGTTTTGGAACACCGGGGAGAGTAAGCACGCTGAAAGCACGTGTTCTCGTTTGATCACCGAAGTTAAGCAATATCTAACCCGATCAAATAGGGACAGTTTTGGAACACCGGGGAGAGTAAGCGACCTCTTCTTGCTTAATGAGTTTGGTAGAGATATGTTAATGACTCTCTATTAATATATCTCCATTTCACCTGACTTTGTAAATAAATCCAAGAGAGTCGATAATCCGAAAAAATCCACTTCTTTTATGTGACGTGTCTCTTCAGGACGTAGGGTATCATGACCATCCACATCTTCCTGTCCCTTGTAGACCTTAACAAGTTTTGTCTTTTTGTTATTTCTTCCAAACTTTGTTTTAACATCGATTTACTCAAGTATGTTGTGCGCTGCTTTCCTCTGTCTCTCTTTCCCTCGATCTGCCCTGTGAGTATCAGATTTTCCAAATCTTCCTTTCACATTACGTGCCCTAGAAATTTCAACTGTCTCTTCCTGATGCTAAGTATAAGTTTCCATTTTGTTTCTATTTTCTTCAAAATCTCATCGTTGCTCACATATTGGGATAATGGTATCCTCAGCATCCTTCTGTAGAACCACATTGCTTGAAGTTTCTTCTTCATCTTTGAGGAGATTGTCCAGGATTCGCTGCCATACAAGAAGATATATATCAAGTAATAGTTCACTACTTTTTCTTCGTTTCTAATGAAATTTTTCTGTCTCTTAATACTCTGCTTAGCTTTTGGAATACAACTTTGGCCATCCCAATACGTCTTCGCATCACAGTGTCACACTTTCCGTCCGCTGTTAGAACTCTCCAGATATTTAAATGTTAGAACTCCCCAGATATTTAAATGCTTGATTTTAGTATTACCGATTTATAATTTGTATTTTGAGCCCATCCTTTAGCTGATAATCATACATTTTTACGTCACGGAAAAAACAACACAAGATATCACAAAAAATTTGCTATCATTTAAAACCTGAATATCTGAGGAGCCTCATAGCCCAGGCAAGTGAAATAAAATAGGCTTCATATGCCAACTACCGATGACATGAGACACGTCAAGGTAGACCAGCTCCTGCCAAACACGTTGTAACATGTCTTGCGTAACGTTCTCCAGCGCCTTATTGTGGAATTATCTCATTGACTATCTACAGGGAAGATGGATTGGTCAATGATAATATCAATATTCTGGTGAAATGGCCACCACGTTTACTTGAGATGACAACTTGTGATGTTTTTCTAAGGGGCTATATGAAAGGACGTGTCTATATCCCCTCTCTCATCCCACAAGCCTAAATGAATCACTGGTTACGTTTGCCGGGAACACGTAGTTACTCACATTTTAAATATCAATTTTGGGAAGGAGATACCATGTACTATAACTTTCCCAGATAAGATGTTACACCATAAGGACAATAGCCTAAACAAAGTATCCATTGCAAATGAACTAAAGAAACTGAAATCATAATATGATATACAAGGTGCGATGGCTAAAATGTCGTCTAAATTATGCTAAAATAAAAATAATACTGATATCTTATTTTAACAGATATATTTACCAAACTTACTCAAAAGTATCTTGAAATACTAAAGAGTAAATTTAGTCAATGAAATCGCCATTGGCTTCAACCATGGCATCCAGACGACTTTGGAATCTCCTGCAACTTTTCTGGGCAGTCTTCTTGTTTAAGTTGGTGAATGCTGCCATTTTCTGTTGGTCTTTCATTCAACTGCGGCCCACACATAATAATCAAGGGGTTTGAAATCTGGGGAGTTAGATGTACAGATGTAAGGCGCGATTTGGTCGCAGAAATAGTCTGAGAGTCATGACTGGGTACTTCTGTTTATAGGGTATTGTGCAGAGTACTCTTGCTAGACATTTTGTCTTCCAGCAGTCACCTTCTTGACCCAAGGCGGCAGTATCTCGTCATGGCACCTGATGTTAACCTCCACGTTGAGTCTGAGCCTCTCACTAACAAATTAGGGAGTTATATTCTCATCAGAACGATAAGAGTGAGTTCTCCGAGTTGCTGTACCTTCATAATCACCATTAGATTCATCCAACTCTTTGCAAATTCTCTGCACCTCAGACTGACATGCATACACTCGGAAATGTTCGTATTTAAGCTTACAGTGTGAATGTCAAGAAGTTCAGCATGCCGTTTCCAAGTTTCTGGCGGAGTGAAGAGCATCATGGTGCACTTTTCCTCACAGACGGTGCCCAACTGACCCTACTATACTGCGCAGTCGACAAAATAAAAAGCAAAGAACGCGCATGCGCTAAATTAAAAATATAAAATGGCGAAAAATTACCCATCGCACACTGTACATAATTAGCAAATAGCAAGTATACTCGATATTGCATGGACAAATTCCCTTTCCTTCACTCTACTGCACATTGTTTCAGATATTTGTATTTGTTCTTAACGAAATTATGGCAATTAAAACTGCTCAAAATATTTAAACATTTTAATGATCATTCCATAAATAAAAAATAATATGCAACCAATCAAGGCCAAAAAAATATTTAGTATGTATAAATAAAAATATATTTTCAAAAATTGAAATAAACCAATATTTTTTTTTATTGATTAAGATTACTGAATAATATTTTTCATCCTTTTTAGCAACTTCACGATTTTGGTAAGAATTTTATTCTTGCGTCAGCCGGTGGCCATAAATTTCAGTATAAGAAATGTTCTCGTCTTTAGGCGGTGAAAAGCACATTGACCTCGAAATTCTTGCAAAATTTAAATAATTGCCACATTTTAATGAAACTTTCAGGACTTGTTCACAAATAAATGAAATTATTCAGAAATATTTCACTTGTAGAAAATCGTGGCAATATATATATATATATATATATATATATATATATATATATATATATATATATATTTACATATGAGTTACATGTATCATTATTGTTTCGTCCGTGTATTGGTTGATATATTGAAAAGTAATTGTCATCTTTGATAATGGCTTAAGTAAGCCGAAAGCTTAGATTGGATTTAAACATGTATCAATATGGTGATTTCCTTTCGTCTTTCAATAATAATGTTATTAAGCTTATCAGACAATATGAAAGGAACTTACTTAAAATAAATAGACAAAACTTGTCCATATTATTTAATGAAACATGCATTAATATATATATATATATTAATGCATATATATATATATATATATATATATTGCTATGCGATTATAACGGTCTGCTATTCCGCGACCGTTATCGTCGCATAGCAACTTCTATGTCCACATAACACAATATCGTCTTTGAGAGTGAATATCTTTGTTTAAATGTCTCTATAACCACTCTGAAGGTGGATCATGTGAGACGAAAGCTTAGATCAAGGAACAACGTAATAAAAAAATGGCCTAATTTTGGACAGTTTTTGTCTTTATTTTCTCCTGAAATTAAAGCAACTATAACGGTGTAGTAATGGAAAGCGGTTCAGATTGAGGAATCGGAGGGCCGAGTTCGAATTCCAGTCGAGTCTATTACATTCAGTTACGTTGGGAAAGGTATGCAATCCTCTTCTTCTTCCACCGGCTGCAAAGAAATAGCAAAACAGACCGGGTTTTATAGACTTGGATAGCAACTGGTCTACCGCAGAAACAAATGGCAACCTACTGCGGGAGAAAAAATCTGCCTCGTCAGTCATTTATCGAAAGATACATGATCGCCTATGCGTGTATCACGCACGGCACATAACTGACTGATATAAGGTTAGAACGGCTCATGAACAAACATAATAGACATTCTTTTTCTGTTATATTTAACAACAGATGTTTGAATAAGGATCTGCCGCCACAAAATATATATATATATATATATATATATATATATATATATATATATATATATATATATTCCAGTCGAATCCATTACATTCACTTATGTGCTAATACCCTTGGGAAAGGCATGAATCCTCTTCCTCTCCCTCCAGCGATGGGTAAAATAGCAGGGCAGACTGGGTTCTATAGCCTTGGATGGCAACTGGTCTAGGAGAAGAACAACTCTGAATTCAAAATCTGCGGAGGGTCGTTTGCGAACCTTATGGCACGTAGTGTACCAGGTCTCTGTGTTCGTCCCTTCAAAAAGTGTGGATGGTCCTGCACGAAGCCTTCACCACTATAATCAAATCTCATGTGCCGGTATCGGGCTGTCGGTTTCCTGGAAACTGATCTGCTTGACCCTCATACGTCGAATCTCGACAGGAGAGTCGATTATATATATATATATATATATATATATATATATATATATATATATATATATATATATATATATATATATTCATCATTTTAAATTTTATTTTTATTGGATTTTAATTATATTATTGGAGTAGACGCTCTGTTTATTTGTTAAACAGCACATTTTATGTATGTCTACTGGACTAAATATTCGAGAAGTACTTATGCGTGTATGTATATGTGGAATGTTAGAAATAGATCGTTATATTTTATTACGATGACCGAAAGCAGAATAGGTTTGCATTATCCTTCAAGATTTTAGTGACAAGCATTCATTGGCTATGGGGTGATGGTTCTTCTCTAGACGAAGCAAAAAATTAAACTCGAAACTAGTGACACGCGCGTGTTTACATGCTTGTTCTGCTCAAGGGTTGTTGCCTACAGAAGACCCTTAAAAAAAACCCTTCATCTTCTGTCAGCATCTTCGTCAAACAGATTCACCTCCCATCGTCTCTACAAAAAGAGCACATCAAACGAAGTGGTTAGTGATAAGGCCCCCTTAAAGTAAGCCAAGCTGCAATGCATTCAAACCCTCCAACGCCTTAGTACCGCCACCTTCGCCTTTTCTCTGTACCCCAAACTCCCACTCCCTCGATGAGAAACTATCCTTCGTTCATAGTTACCCATATCAAGATAACCTCGGCCGCTCCCAACCCACTCCTTATTCATTTGTGTCCTAACCTTTAGCAATTTTACACACTTGGTATATTACTTACCCACCCTTCACCCGATACAGTGTTATATGCCAGTTTTCTTAAGTATTAAATGTAATGTGTTTTATTTTTTTATGTAAATTTATTAATTCATACATATTGCGCGTGTGTGTTGGGCACTTCGACGTTGTAACGGTTTGCAGGCCTGTCTTGCAAGATCAATTACGACTGAATAGTAAGTTCGATCCTCACTGGGTGCCCCATAATTTCGGCCCTGTTCCACATCAAAGCTACGCTTAGAAAATCACCTCCTCACTAGATCAACTCCTGCTGAGTAGTGAGTTCGATCCTCACTGGGTGTCCCATAATTTCGGCCTTGTGCCACATCAAAGCTACGCTTAGAAAATCACCTCCTCACTAGATCAATTGCCGCTGAGTAGTGAGTTCGATCCTCACTGGGTGCCCCATAATTTCGGCCCTGTTCCACATCAAAGCTACGCTTAGAAAATCCCTTCCTCACTAGATCAACTCCCGCTGAGTAGTGAGTTCGATCCTCACTGGGTGTCCCATAATTTCGGCCTTGCGCCACATCAAAGCTACGCTTAGAAAATCACCTCCTCACTAGATCAATTGCCGCTGAGTAGTGAGTTCGATCCTCACTGGGTGCCCCATAATTTCGGCCATGTAACACATCAAAGCTACGCTTAGAAAATCACCTCACTGGATCAACTGCCGCTGAGTAGTGAGTACGCTCCTCACTGGGTGCCCTATACTTACGGCTTTGTGGCATTTTACCAAGCCACTCTTAACGTGGTGTAACGGTTAACAAGCTCGTCTCACTAGATCAATTACCGCAGAGTAGTGAGTTCGGTCCTCAATGTGTGCCCCATACTTACGGCATTGTGCCATTTTCTCAAGCCAAGCTTAGGAAAATGCCACTTCGACATGGTGCAATATTTAGCAAGCGTGTCTCGTTAGATCAATTACAACGAAGTGAGTTCAAGTCTCAGTCGGTGCCCCATATATTCAACCTTCTGCCATGTATTAGCTACGCTTCGAAAGCCATATTGCTCATTAACGTGGTTTAATGGTTAGCAATCTTGTCTCGTTAGATCAATTACAACAGAATAGTGAGTTTGATTCCCAATTGGTGTCCCATACATTCGAACTTGTGCCACGTCTAAGCTTCGCTTCGAAAGTCATAGGACACTTCGACGTGTTGCAATAGTTAGCAAGCTTGTCTCGTTAGATCAATTACCTGAGTTGTGAGTTCGATCCTTACTGGGTGTCCCATACTTATGGCTTTGTGCCGCATCTAATCTACGCTTGGAAAATCACTTATACTGCGCATGTGTGAAAGAGAGAATGTAGACGAGTGAGATTGAGTTATATTTTATTCAATGAATTCCAGTTTCTGACCACTCTCCAAGAAAATAAATACTTCATCTCAGTGACTTTCTTTCTCTTTACACATTAACTGCGTTTGGTAAGAATTTCAAATATTTTTAGTTTTGAAATATTCGAATTTTTGATGCATTAGCGGACTCTTCTATGCTAAGTTTGCTAAATTCTTTTCTTTCCTGATCCGACTAGCATTTATTAAATCGGAATTGTGGTTTGATGTATTACTGAGAACAAAGAGTGCGTCGAAAGTGTTACTGTGCAGCGTATCTCAGTAGATTTCTGTTCATTTTTTCTGTTTGTTTTTAGGTGTCTGCATGTTTCGCTGATGGAATATCATTGTTCAGTCGATTCTGTATATCGTCAGTGAAATTCGTTGCTTTGTTTCGGCCACGATTATGCATCCTACAAAAACAGACGCGTACACACATTCGCACGAGCTCTTCGCTCTGCTACCATGACTTTAAAAATTTACACGCAGTACTAGACTCGTGTTGAGTTTTCCTCAATTCTCAAATCAGTTGGCTAGATGTAACCGTAAATTCTATGCTAACAGTTTCTGTTCTCGCTATGGACCTCTCTTTCGGCTCCAGTCTTCCCAGACAACCGTAACCTTGAAAATTTTAAATGCAATGCCAATCGTTATCTACTGTTCTCCTGATTACTCTTTCCTCTTCCCGGTTATTATTAAAATTTCTATTCGTATTTCTTCCATACCCTGTAAACCCTTGTGTCTTAGTGAATTTATTGGCTTGCATGGGGAGAAATCAATATATATAACTCCAAGGGTTTTCAGTGATTCTTACTGGCAAATGATAGCTAAACGTTTGTGGGATGAACAATTATGCCGTTACACCTGGTATATATATATATATATATATATATATATATATATATATATATATATATATATATATATATATATATATATGGTTGGTCCAAAAATAATGACGTAATGGTGTCGTTTTTTGACGTTAAAAATACATCCAAAAAACGACATTATTACGTCATTATTTTTGCACCAACCTAATATATATATATATATATATATATATATATATATATATGAAAAATTTCTCAGAGTTAACCTGTAGAAAAAGAAAATATTTATAAAGGTAAAAGACAATAGGAAAAATGTATTATTAGTCGATGAGTTTCGTCCGATGTGGACTTTTTCAAGGTAACAAAAATCGAACTGAATTTATTAAAACAAAGTACCTTTTAACAACAAAACAAAATGTTCTTAGCAACTGGAAGAATTTAGAAAACGCTATTGTATTCATATTGTCAACTGAAAATTACGTTAAGTACTGTCACGTGTGGAAATTTTGTTTTTATTGTTGTGTTGACGGATTTCCACACGTGACATTAGTTAACGTAATTTTCAGTTAAAAATATGAATACAACAGCGTTTTCTAAATTGTTCCAGTCGCTAAGGACATTTTTGTAGTTAATAGTTACTTTGTTTTAATAAATTCATTTCGTTTTATTTTGTTTTTGTTTTTATTTTTGTTTTTTCTGTTTTGCTTTTTTTTGCCTTGAAAAAGTCCACATTATACAAAACCCAGCTGACAAAACCCAATGGACAAATTCCAAAACTCTTAGGGGTCAAAACACCAATCAACATAATCAGAGTCTCTCATCCCAAAAGTGGACAAAATGCCAGCCTCTTATCGCAAAAGTGAACAAAATCACATCGGGTATAATCCCAATGGTAAAAAAACCACAGGTTTCTATCCTAGAAGTGAACAAAAAAGCCCAGCTGCCCAAAATCCCAGTCTCTTATTCCAAATGGGAACAAAATTGCACCGGACAAAATCAAAGCCTCTTATGAAAATGTGGAAAGAATCCCAGACTCTTATCCCAAACGTGTGCAAAATCCTAGCGGACAAAATTCCAGTAGACAAAATTTCAGCCCCTTATCCCAAAAGTGGACAAGACCACCAATGGACAACATCCAAGCGTCTTATTCCCAAAATAGACAAAATCCCAGTCTCTCATCCAATATGTGGACAGAAACCTGAAGATAAAATCACTGTGGATAAAAATCTCAGTAAACAATTTCCCAGCATTTATGCCAAAAATGGACAAAATCCAGGTGGACAAAATCCCAGACTCTTACCCCCAAAGTAGGCAAAACCCCAGCTAGCAAAATCCCTGTAAACAAAATCCCAACCTCACAAACCTGGAGAAAATCCCAATCGGCAAAATCCCAGCCTCTTATCCCTAAAGTGAACAAAATCCTAGTGGACAAAATCGCAGATTCTTAACCCAGAATTGGACAAAAACCCAGCTAGCAAAATCCCTGGAAATCCCAGTCTCTTATCCTAAATGTGGACAAAATCCCCGTCTTATATGAGATCAATTGATAAGATTAGGTGTAAATAGCCATTGGCCCATTATCATATTATATTATGATACCATATTCATATATTCTTTGCCGTGAATTCGTTTCAAGTGATCATTCATAATTATTTATACATAACTGCAGCATAAATCTGTAAGCAGGAAATATGTGTATATATTGGACATTGTCTTTATTGTCTCGATCCGATATTGTAGTGTATGTATTGAATTCGACCCTGCTAACCGAACGCTCCTCTCTGGCCAAATCGGTAAAGGCACGTCAAGTTAAATGACGGTTCCGTGTAAGATACAGTTTCGATTCCTGTCGGAGGATGAATATTTTCTGTGAAAATTTCTCTGACATTCAGGCTGGTAAATGTCGTTTAATATTATTATAAACAGAGCATTTATTTAAATTTTTGTATCTATAAAAAGAATGTATAAACATAAAAATGTCTTAAAATATAAGTGTATATATTGAATATTGAAAATATAAGTGTATATATTGGATATTATCATTTTTACTTCAATTCGATATCATAAGTTGAATTTAAAGTTCCTTGAATTTTCACTGTTAATATTTTTTATATATAAGACTTTTATCTATGAGACTGAGATTTCGTCCACTGTGTTATTTCCGCTGCGTTTTGTCCGCTGGTCTTTGTCCGATTACAAAAAAAAAAAAAAAATGCAATGTGACTTCTTTAGTAGTAACCTTTTTTTTTCATTCAAGTATTAGGTTGAGAGAATAAACAAGCTACAGGTGTTTCTTAATTTCAAATTGTCTGACCAGCTCCAAGGAAATATTTTAGCGCTTCACTCTACATGCATTCAGGTTTTCGTCTTTGAATTAAGCGATATCATGCGGGTATTATGACAGTCGCTATGTATAGGTTTTCGTGGACAACCCTACGTAATACCAATGTGTCTTTAGGTCACCAATTCTACATCTGTCTTTATTACACTATGGATGTCACTGACACCATTTATTGTGCCATGTTATCCAAGAAAGTAATTATAAGAAATCATAGTTGTCCCTATTCCGTCAGAGCAAAAACGGATTATCAATGAGTCCAACAAATAGAGAAATAAGTGTTTCGGTCTGGAAATGAAAAAAATGTGAAATAAGATACCTACTCATACTAATTAGGGCAACAGAGACTATATCCAAGAACTGGATACGGGGTTACCAGATTGGGTAACATTTGAAAGGAAAACTTACCTAAATTTTGAAATATTCTACTTACGATATTTGAGCTACTTTTTAGTAGGGTTAATGCCTAACCGTACTAGTTTTTTTTTTTAATTATTTAACTGCGAACTTTTTGACTGTTTATAAAAGACTAGCTTTTATTTTAAATGTCTTTACTTACAACACTTTGGGCAACTTTTGAAACCCCAAACAAGGATTTTCTTTTATTTCTTTACTTACGACATTTTGGGCAATTTTTAAAACCCTAACACTACATTTTTTTAAAATTCTTTACTTAAGAAATTTTGTGCTATTTTTGAAACACCAACGCTACTAAACTCTTAAATTTCTCTATTTACAACATTTGGAGCAACTTTTAAAACTCCAAACCAGCATTATTATTTTTTTCTTTACTTACGACATCTTGGGCTATTTTTAAAACCACAACGCTACATTTTTTTAAATTTCTTTATTTACGACTTTGTGGGCTATTTTTGAAACACCAACGCTACTAAACTCTTAAATTTCTTTATTTACAACATTTGGGGCAAATTCTGAAACCCCAAACCAGCATTTTTTTTTATTTCTTTACTTACGACATTTTGGGCTATTTTTAAAACCACAACGCTACATTTTTTAAATTTCTTTATTTACGACCTTGTGGGCTATTATTATTATTATTATATTTTTTTTTACTTACGACCTTTTGGGCAACTTTTAAAACCTCAAACCAGCATTGTTTTTTATTTCCTTACTTACGACCTTCTGGGCTATTTTTTAAACCCCAACTCTGCAATTTTTTTATTTCTTTACTTACGAATTCCCAACGCTACTAAATTTTAAAGTTTCTATACTGAACGTTGAAATTATTTTTTGAAACCCCAGTGCTTCTAAATTTTTAAATTTCTTTACTTATAACATTTTAGGAACCTCTTGAATGCCCAGTGCTTCTTAATTTTGCTTCATGCTACTTTTAAATAAACTTTTGAAACGCTAGACCAAATAAATGTTTAATTTCATTACTTGTAATCTTTTGGGGTCTACTTTTTAAAATAACTTAGGCTATCATTGCTTATAAATGAGAAGAAAGTAAATTAAAATTATTTCAAATATAGCACTGTTTGTTACTTGGTAGCTCAACCTGGCAACCTAATTGAAAACAAAACTGGAAGAAATGAAAATTGGTGGAAATATAACCGTCCAGAGAACGATAGTGTTGACTAGAATAAAAAACATATTGGGGAAACTGGACGACATTTTGGAAGCTTGTTGTCATTCAAATCCGAAATCGTTCTTTTAAACTGGAATACACCATTTTGAATCGAATAAAATATAAAGTCATAGAAAGCAAAAGAAAATACAGTTGTAACCCGGATATAAGAGAAACCCGGATATAAGAGACTTCTTCTCCGGTCCCGACAACTCTCTTATATCTCGGTTACACTGTACTTAAATGACTGAATAATTATGCTATGAAATTGTTTAAATAAAATATTTCGACAGGAAAATTTTGGGTATTTTTACAACAATGCAATAAATAAAAATAAAATACAGCTAGAAATCATTGTTTCATTCAAATTAAAAAAAAATCAGAAATGAAAAATTTTAAATAATTTATTTTGATAAAAATATATTACATGAGAAGTTATATTATTACTGTATACCTACTTTTGCATACTCCTGAATGTGTGATTATCAAAAATGAAATATAAATATTAGATAAACTACTCACTCTGAGAAAGACAAAAGTAAAATAACTTTTATTAAACAATTTAATTGTTAATTCTGTAACTTTAAGTCGATATGAAATTATTCTTCAGGAAAACAAGACTCAAAGAAATGGAAATTGGTGGAAAGATTATAAACTGTCCAGAGAATATCAGTGCTGACTAGAATGCTGTCACTCAAAGCTGAAATCGTTCTTTTAAACTGGAAGACACCATTTTGCAATAGAATATACAGTGTAACCCGGATATAAGAGACCCGGATATAAGAGAGATTTTCTCTGGTCCCAAATTAGAGCCATACTTACCTAAACAAAATAGACCAAACCCGGATATAAGAGAAACCCAGATATAAAAGTCTTCTCCTCCGGTCCCGACAACTCTCTTATATCCGGGTTACACTGTATTATAAAGTCCTAGAATGCAAAAGAAAATAAATTAGATGACTGAATAATTATGATATGAAATTGTTTGAATAAAATATTTTGACAAGAAAATATTGGGGAATTTTACAACAATAAAATAGATAAAATAATATAACCTAAGCAAGACGAAAATGAAATAATTTTTATTAAACAATTTAATTGTTAATTCTGTAATTTTAAGTCGATATAAAATTATTTCTCATGACATTTTAAAATATAGTTTTTCTTTGAATAATTTCAGTTTGATTTTAAGCTCAGCAATGTTATTTAATTTGTGCAGTTAACAGGGCGGTTCAGATGATTCATTCCGCGGGCTTCTTCAAGTGCTCTTTGTTCAGAGCCTATGATTGGCCCTATGTTTTAGAGAAAAATTGGGTGAACAGAAATGCGTTCTAGTTAAGCCTCTATGAAGCCTCTATTCCTCGTGTAGCTTAAATAAAAATAAGAAAAAAAAATTCTATGCAGATGAACAAATCCAAAATCGTATGGAGACTTTCAGAAGAACAACCATTGTCGTTATCTTCAGAGAGTTTTAATATGGGGTAACTTTTGTCAGAAGATTTATAGCAACCTCATACAAGTGTGACAAAATTATAAAGAAAAAAATATCCGTTAACTCCTAAAAAGTCGTGTGGCATGTTCCTTTGTAGGTACATTTCCCGCTTCTAAGAATTGGAGCAGTAGTCATTATTACAAACAGTTTTGTGTTTCCGGTTGTAAGTATCACGCATGCTCCTTAATGTTTCCGGTTATAAATATCTTGCAAGAGCCTTTGTGTCGCATACTTAATGTTTCTTGTAAGTTATTTAGTGCTACGACTGTAGATTTTTTACATGGTTATTTAGTGTTGCGGTATGTAAACATCTTGCATTCTCCTTAGTATTGTCAGCTGTAGGTACTATGCAAATGTTTTATTATTGTCTAGATGTATCTTACAAGGTAATAAGTTTTGGCTACGATAAGTATCTTGCAGATTTATTAGTGATGTCGGCTGTAGGTATCTTGGGAGCTCCTAAGGAGTGCCGGCTGTAGGTAACATGAATTCTTAGTACACCACTATTAGGCGAACCAGTTTACCGTGGTACCCGGTGTACCGCGGGTAGGTGGTGGACTCCAATAGTTTGTTCTCGTAACGTTAATACTGCTCACTTTTTTTTTTAGAAATTATACCCTATTTTACCAATTTCTGGGCCCTCTTCTTCACGAAAGGCAGAACAAGCAGATTGGTCCTAATTTATTTTAATAATTATACCCCCTTTTCACACGTTTTATCTTGATTTTGATGAGCAAGCAGTCCAAATTTTGCAAAATTTGAACACCTCGGCCGTTCCACACCTAATTTAATTGTATTGGTAATAATTACACATGATTACTTTATATATATATTTCACGCATGATGAAAGAGTTCCTATAATATCGAACTAATTAACAGGAATCCAATCACTGTAATCAGATTCCATGGATGGGGTAAGAATAGTACTTTTCTCTGGTTGATCATTGTTCAATTTGACTCTCCAAAAATAGACATCAAGAATCTCTCATAAATAAACAAATATAAATAGCGCGTAGTAATTAGGGGTCGCTATCGGAAATTCCAGGGAAATTGCGACCCCCTAGTAGTAATACAAAATGTCTAAACGTAAAGCCTTACACGGTAGATTTTAGGACACCTCCAGGCGGTGTAATTGTTAGCAAGCTTGTCTTGCTATAACAATTAAGACTGAGTAGTGAGTTCGATCCTCACTAGGTGTCCCATGATTTCGGCCTTGTGCCACATCTAAGCTACGCTTGGAAAATCTCTATACGGTAGATTTTATAAAAAATTATTTATTTTCGAATTAGTTATGTAAATTTAGAATAAAAATAACTCTTTGGGAAATTTTTATTAGATACTTAGCGCGGGACTTAAAAAGCAAATTACCCTAAATTTCTTATAGAATCGTTGGCATATATATATAATTTTTTGAGTTTTTTTTTTTCTACGGTTTTTACAGTGTAACCCGGATATAAGAGACCCGGATATAAGAGAAACCCGGATATAAGAGAGATTTTCTATGGTTCTAAATTAGAGCCATACTTACTTAAACAAAATAGACCAAACCCGGATATAAGAGAAACCCGGATATAAGAGACTTCTTCTCCGGCCCCGACAACTCTCTTACATCCGGGTTACACTGTATCGCGTAAAAGGTCAAATAATGCCCCAAAATCAAGTCGGTTTTCAACCTCCTATTACCGCTCACACTCCCCACAGCTACCGCGATTCACTTGCAGCGCGGTTCGGCCATTTTGAACCCCAAGGCCCGCGCTTTAGCGGTGGACTACTGTATTCTTTTACGTATTTTGTCGTACTAATTAAAATATCGAAAAATAAACTTTCACAGGGAAAATGTGTCCTGGTATAGCGTAAAACATTTTTCGTATTCTTATTTAGAGAATTTCGAAAGCAAGATTTATTTACAAGTTTATTACACTTGTTTGATACATGGACAAAATGGAAGTGAAATGTTCTATCCTATTTTTTTATTTCACTGAAGCGCCCCATACTTTTGGCCTTGTGGCACATCTCTGCTTAGAAAATTATCATAAATGAAACCATACTTTGCTTTTCGGATGATCTCGACATTAAAATGCTACAATTACAATATATACTCGAGTACAGGGTGAGTTTCTATGGTCAGTTTTTTTTTTTTTTTTTTTTTTAACCAAATAAAGGGGTCTCACTATACACAGGTAATTTTTTTTTTGAAGAAGTTAAAAAATCAAGCATGGCCGAAAACAAAAGTATGGTATCTCAATCTTCATTTCAGATATTTTACGGTAAGTGATTTTTTCCCACCATTTTAGGATTTTTGATACAAAAAAGAATGAAGATCATGTATTTGCTATAAAAGGCCCTGTGGCAAGATGAATGAAAGTATAGCATCGTCATCTCTAGTGATCACTCCAAACACCTTCGTAATCACCATAAGACTCTTTCAACTCTTTCCAAGTCCTCAGATCGTCATCCAAACACTCTGAAATGTTCGTATTGGAGATTACAGCGTGAGTGCCAAGCACTACAGCATAGCGTTCCCTAATTTCTGCCGGAATAAATAACGTAATGGAGCTCTTTTTTTCTCACAGACGGTGCCCAACTGACCCTCCTATGCCGTGCAAGGGACAAGATCAAAAACAAACATTGCGCATGCGCAAATTTAAAAATATAAATTAGCGACAATTTACCCATCATACTCTATTGAAAACATTTAAGAATTTGATAACTTTTGTGGTGGATTTCGCATGTATATAATGCAGTTGAGTGTACAGTAAGAGTTATATAATTCGAGCTACACTCTGAAACTAATTTTATTTGAACGCCAGCCAAAATGGATTCTTTTCAAAATTCTATTAGTTTTTACAATGCTGTTTTTAACTTCTTCAATCAAGCTACCAGAATTGGATTAAATGTTCCCATGCTAAATTAATTTATCAACTTCCTCAATGGGGCGTTCTTCTGACTTTATAATGTCATCATCATGTAAGTTTCCGATCTTTTCGGCGTTTATATTTTCAGAGCTTATCTTCAATCCAAACTGCGTTCAAGAAGATTTTTATACTTTGCATTTCACTGCATTGTAAGCGAATAAATCTAAATCAACTGCAAAGTCCAGATAAGTTAATCTGTTTTCCGACCAATGTATAGCAAACTGTGGTTTGTAAATTGATTTTCTCTTAATTTAATTTGCATGTACAGTTTATTTTCCAAAATTACATTTTAATTCTATTTTCCTTAAGGATGTAAGCGACCACGACCTACCATGGCTTTTTCTTTATTGTATGTATTCTTGGGAAAGATAGTGGAGTAGTTTTCCGATGCTAACTCCACGGAATTGTATTCAGAGCGGCCACTGAAACCAAAGAAAGTTTAGTCTATTAAACTATTTAGCCCGTAATTTTGGCATTTGTGTGATAGTGAATGTACCAAGATGACCTCTACTTTTATCCTGGCTCTACGATTCCAATTTTCCTGCAAAACGCATATATAGATACGTCTTGTTTTCTTTCTTGTAATCGGAAGGACAAAATGAAACTAAAATATGCGAAAATAAGCAAGACGATGTGGTTACTACATGTTTTCACCGTACCCTTCGTTTGAGAGCGAGTGACAGTTGTCTTATGTGTTAGAAGAGTTATTCTAACAAACAAAATGACATGCTTACTAACGATGAAGAGGCTGCAAAAAGTCTTGGTGATGCAGTGTAAATATATAAACATTTCAAGAAGAAACGAAAGAGCTAAGACTTTTTTTTATCTTGAGAACGAATGTAGATGTCCTGAAGAAAGACAATCCAATGCACACAGTAAGGAAAGTTGATTTTTGCCTTTTCTTTAGAAATTTTCGATTGCACTCAAGATTGTTAGACTTAGGAGGGCTGAAATGATTAGCTGTGAGGAACAAATCACGGAGAGCGAAGTCCATGAAGCGTTCAAGTGGGTTGCAATTGAAAAACTTCCAGAGTTGGATGGTTTGCTCCACAAATTATATTTAAGGCTGTAGCACATGTTTGTCTCTGTCTCGACCGGCAATTTTTACAACTGTTTCGACGAGAGTATGGTCCTAGGTCAGAAGATTAAAATCCTGATCTTTTTAAAAAGAACAATAATGAGGTCTCAGGAAGATTAGGTTCAGAAAGCATGAATACAGTTAAGCAATTCGCCAAGATACTGACAGACTGCTCTCAGACGGTTTTCTCGACGTTCTTTGATCCAAAGCAAGCTTGTGCTCTGAAGTGTTGAACATTCCAGGAAATTCTAGAGAGTTCGGTTGATCATTTTTATCATACAGGAATAAAGTGTCGCTGCTGACAATTGGGTTTGAACACGGATCTCTAGAGAGCAAGCACAGTCGATCTCATCTTGAAATAATTAGATAACGTGACGGGTAAAGGAAGGTATATATATAGAGAGAGCTAACATATTTCGTTGGATTGATGTGAGTTTGTTACAAACGCACATCAATCCAACAATATATATATATATATATATATATATATATATATATTTGTGGGAGGGGCGATTTTGCTTCGTCCGACCGAGCATTGTTCGAAGGCCTTACTATTATAAAGTAGATCATCGGTTCTTGGCGCCTGCACTGGAGACTACCGGATTCTAATAAGTATTCTGCAAATAGATCAGCATTTGGTACTTCTCATTGAGTAATGACCTACTGGTCAGTACGACAAGGTTGCTATCTGTCGCTCCTACATTATAAACTTAACGCTAGATTCCTTTCTGCATTGTCTGAACGATGAGACTGCGGAGATAAACGGCCCTGTATCGATAAGGTCTACTTGAAAGAGCTTGATCTATGCCCTGCTGCTGATGCTTTCTGTGTCCAAAGAGAAAACTTTCACAAGGCGCTTAAATGATGAGAATAGACTTACTATTATTTCAAGAATAAATCCAAATTAAGTTGATATATTGAATGGAAATATATTTCAACCAGAATTCTAATTATGAATTGCTACAGGCAAAATATGAATTTTAAAAATGTATTCGATAAGTAAAAACTGTTTAAAAATTGCAAAAGATTACAAAAAAGGCTACTGAATGAAAAAGATTTGCTACATCATTTGTTAGCTCATTTGATAGATTATAATTAATAAAAATTAAAAATAGATAAAAGTATATTTAACACTATGATACTGCTGGGCACATATTATAAGTCAAAATGTTTTAAATTTGCATAGTTTATTGACGCTAAACACTGTGTAACATATTACATCATAATACATTCACTTTGAAGCAAATGAAGGTCTTTTTGATAACACAATTATTTAGTAATAATGTGCTTGTGCCATGTATCTTGTCCATGTAAAATTTGCAAAGCTTCAATAAACTATAAATTATCTGTAATCACCGTAATAAAATCTCAATACTAAGATTTTAAATCTAAACTTAATCTTTTAAAATTCCTTTCTTCAAAAATCGATAAAGATTTGGAAATAAATATTTTATGTCTCTATCATGTCTAATTGCAACTTTTGAATTGGATGCAGTTCCACGATTCCACCTGCTCTAATGCACAGTAGTCTCATATAGATAAAAATATAGGTTTTAATTCAATGAGAGTTCCAACGAGAAATCCTCCTTCAAGCATGTACTTATTTCCAAGTTCTTGTTATGCACGCCAGACCCAAAAATTTCACACACCGTTTGTTGTAAGCTACGCGATTCAAGTATTCATTATCAGATGTCAACTTTACTTTCACTTTCACTTTTGACGAGCTCTGTGTTATCTGTAAATTAATCTGGTGATTGAAGAAGGAATAATAATGAAACGATTAGTTCTGGTTCACTCCCTCGAATCACGTCTTCCATTCCACTATTTTAGCTCCAGCTTATTCGATGACATATTATTGCACAGTTACGCATTATCAATGACATGGCAGCCGTAGTGATTGTTGCAGTTTTTTGTGTATATGTATGTACTCGTGAGCAAGTCAAAATGAGTTGACTCACTTTATAGTCCACCAATAGAAGGTTAACCAATCAGAAGACGTAGAATATTCAATCCGTCAGGTATAAAAGCGGCCATTTTGTTTACTCCCTCCGAATGTCCAGTGCCAACTTGTCAGGCGAAAGAATAGAAGGAAGAACTACTGAACTACGCTCTGCTACTTTTACCAAAATATCCACTGCTAACCTGAACTACGCTTTCCTACTGTCTTCGAAATATTCACAGCTAACCTCTGGATTCTATACTCAAAGACGACCGTCATCATGAACAACAGTGATGGCCAAATTGAGCAAGAGAGTATGGAAGTACAGTCAGTAACCTTACGCACCAAACTAATGATATTGCAGACATGCGTAATTAGTAATCTGTTTACGGTAACGACACCTGAAAAGTTTACTTCTCCGCTGGCTACGACGTATTCTCAGCATCACATAAAGTGGAAAAATTTACACTGTTCTGCTGGATCAAGCAAAATCCCGGGGAAGCATCTTCTTTGTCAACGTTGTCTTCGATGACTGGGTCACATACCACCATAAAAACATCATGTATGGTGAACTTGTTACGGGTCATCATCTGGTAAGACGCCTCACACCACGTTTCAATGACGTTTTGCAAGCGGGGCCTAAAATGCACAGGCATCGGCTCTGGTAGCCGTGAACAGCTAGCAGAGGATCGCCGCGGGTGGCACCATGTTGGAGGAGTGACGAAGGACGAGAAAAGGCGAAATAAACTGATAGAGATAAGAAGACAACAAAGGAAGCAGAGAGAGCAATGTCAAACCATCATTACACATTCTAGCATCACCTGTCACACCTGCATAAGAGTGGATCATACAACGGTTGATCTGTTAAGCCACTCCAAACGCTGCTCGCTAAAGAACAATGTTTGCCCGAAAAGAGTGCTACCATTACCTCGAAAGATAAATGTATGCCTACTACAGTGCTACTACTACTAATATGTCGATTATGAGATGCGAACTGTGATTTTCCTAACGCGGGGATATAATGCAACATTGAAAAAAGGAGTGACCGATCGTTTTACTAGTTCACTAATAGATTGTATACAATCGAAATCACTGCTAGGCAGTGTATCTTTTCTGTCCATGGGAACACAAAAAGGCCCTATCTACTAGACCTTTGAATTGTAATTTCCTAGCTTGTAACATATCGGCGAACCGAGGAATCCCACAAAAATGTTTTACCACACTAACCGAAGAGAATTGGGGTATACAAAAGCGTCTGGCCCCAATGTAACACCGAGCATATAGAAGCCTGCCTTCAAGTTCTGATTTAAAACAATGTCCCTCTGTTAGGTTCGAGGTAGGAAGACTAATTCAGTGGCGAGTCGGTGACTCTTCAGATGTAGTATTTTCAAAATTCTGCTGCGTGGCTAACTGATACCGACTAATCTGGGAACAGTTAATCTGTCACCGTACACCTTCAATCAAAGAAAAGCGCATGCTTAGAATCGCCATCATATAGTCTCCGGGAAGGGTAGATTTAGGTAATAGGTTAAAAGCTCTAAATGAAAAACGTCATTGTAGAACAGCTCTTCCCGCTTCTTCAAGCAGAATCAAGGAGCCAGGACAGTAACGACATTTTGAATACATGTATTCAACTAAATTTTCCAAGACGAAAACACTCTTCCAATACCTAGCCATAATCCAGTTGACATTTACCATTGTCACTTGTTCACGCCATCTAAGCGCCATGTGAAAGTTTTCTCTTTCGATATAGAAAGCATCATCAGCATGCCATAGATCGAGCTCCTCCAAGGGGAACTTATCGGAATACGACCGTTCATCGCCGCCGTTTTATCCATCAGACTACACAGAAAAGACTCCAGCGTTACGTTTATAATGTAGGAGCGACAGATGGCGACACTGTCGTATATCGTACTGGCTACGGTATCGTAAACGGTCCAGACCGGTTTCTGGCCACCAGAAGGATATCACACAAGGAGCAGTACAAAATGCTAATCCACTTGCAGAATACTAATTGGAATCTGGTGGTCTCCAGTACAGTCTCCATGAACCAATGATCCACTTTATCGAACGTCTTGGACTATACCAAAATTTTTGTAATGCCTGTTTGTAGGAAAGACTTTGTATAGATACAATAACATCTATATGATCCCTTCGAACAATACTCGGTCAAACGCCGCTAATTACCATATATATATATATATATATATATATATATATATATAGTTGGATTGATGTGAGTTTGTAACAACATCAATCAAACTAAATATGTTAGCTCTATCATAGATATTGAACGCTTTCGAATAAGTACCGCGCATATATAATATATAAATAATATGTATAAAAATGCATATATATATATATATATATATATATATATATATATATATATATATATATATATATATATATATATATATATATTCACATTTCACACACACATACACATATCTTCCTTTGATCGTCGTTATCTAATTATTTCAAGATGAGATCGACTGTGCTTGCTCTCTAGAGATCCGTGTTCAAACCCAATTGTCAGCAGCGACACTTTATTCCTATATGACAAAAATGATCAACTAAACTCTCTAGAGTCTCCTGGAATGTTCAACACCTCAGAACACAAGCTTGTTTTGGATCGAACAACGTCAAGAAAACCGTCTGCAAGAAGTCTGTCAGTGTCTTGGCGAATTTTTTAAACTGTATTCATGCTTTATGAGCCTATTCATCCGGACCTCATTATTGCCCTTTAAATAGATCAGGATTTTAATCTTCTGACCAAGGATGATACTCTCACCGAAACAGTTGTAAAAATCGCCGATCGAGGGTGGGACAAACATGTGCTACAGCCTTAAATATAATTTGTAGGGCAAACCATCCAACTCCGGAAATTTTTCAATTGCGTCCCACTTGAACGCTTCATGGACTTCGCTCTCCGTGATCTCTTCTTCGCAGTTAATCAATTCAGCCCGCTCAAGTGTAGGAAAATCGACCAAATATTTTGTTTCACACATGCTAAGAAATATTGGTTAAATGCATATGAAAATGCTGTCAGTTTCCATACCACCATTTTAGTCTCAGATACAAAAAACACCTGTAACAACTTAGACCACAGAGGTGTCACGTTGTTGTGATATCAATGGATGTGTATCATTCTTGCTTCATAAATGCTGGCATTTCGTTGGTATATTCACAAAGCTGAAAATTTTACATCCCAGGAATGTAATCCCAGGAAGGCTCTGGCCAATTTTTTTAAAGTTTCATATTTGTTAAAATGTGAACAAGATGAATCTGATTTTCTTCTTTCTAAAAAAGAAATGGTAGAAATTAATTTTCGCATTTGTAAATAAAATAGCAGAAATCTGAATGAATATACTGATTTTCAAATTTCTTAAAAAAAAAAAAAAAAAAAAAAAAATGAAACTGATTTTCAAATTTCTTAAAAAAAGAAAAAGAAGAAAAAAAATGAAACTGATTTTCAAATTTCTTAAAAAAAGAAAAAGAAGAAAAAAAAATTGAAGGTGATTTTCAAATTTCTTAAAAAAAGAAAAAAAAATGAAGCTGATTTTCAAATTTCTTAAAAAAAGAAAAAGAAGAAAAAAAATGAAGCTGATTTTCAAATTTCCGAAGAACAAAAGTAGATATTTGAAGACGATGTAGATGACTTCATATTTCTAAATAAACATTTCTCAAGAAAATGAACATTTTTCCTAATTCTGAGGAAAAGCTACATTTATTTCAATGGATCAAAACTGCTTTGTCGAACCTTAAGAATTACATCATTGAGAGTTCATTTTGAGTTACTTTGGAGGTGAGAGAGAAAGACTTATTAAAGTAATCAACACCTTGCGCGCAAGTCCACGGTGAGCTCCCACAACTATAGACCAGATAGTGAAGAGAACGCTCATCTGACTTGTTAAAAGCCCTGTTGTAGAGAAGTTTTCACAGTGGAGGCTTGTATTTCAATAAGTCGTCCTAAATTAGGCTCGACGTACAAAACGTTAGGAACTAGAAATAAGAGTTAATGACACAGCAAATCTAGTTGTGATGGTTGATACTTCAATGTCGGACATCGACTGACTCACTCAACACCACTGAGCCCAACTAGCGACCGCTACTACCACTACTACTACTACTTATTATATGTGGGAGAGTCTATTAATAATAGAATAGGTACGTCAGGTATAACAAGCCCCCAAATGAATGACGAGCAAGGCTTAAAATTATGTAGTGCGACACCATGGAGCACTATCCGGCAAACAAACTGGCGATTCTTACTAGGCGATCAAGATCTTGTGCCAGACTATGATTAACGATTACTTATAATATCAGTCGGTTAAGATGGCAGTTGGTTAAAAAAAAATCTGTGTAAAATTTTAACGGCTGCTGTATGATTTGAACCCAAAACAAAATGTCTAACAAGCACTCCCTGTTGTGTGTAACACTAGCTCTGTCATGTAAACCAGCCAGACTCTGATGTTTTTTTTTTTGTTTTTTTTTTTCAAGTTTTGGCACGAGCAGCCACAATTAAGATGGGGGGTCATCCAGTACGACTATCCTTTTTCATCTTTTCTTGCTCCCTGCTGTCGTAACAAAAATGGCGCGGGAAGTTACCCTTATATTGAATGAAGTCGCATCAGCCCTTATTAATCACGAAAGGGACCAAGGCGCTAATAGGGACAGGTGTGTCGGTTTTACTTCACTGGTTTCTTCTCGCTCTTTCTCTATCATGTAAATAACTCAACATCCTCTTTTTTTTCATTTTATTTTTCTGCTTTTTAGCTGCAGCAAATGGAGAGAAATCTGGGGCCGGGGAGAAGAGATACTTTTCTGATGGGGGTATTGGTTTTATTTCTTATTTTTATTTGTCAATTTCTTGATTTTTGTCTTAGATTTTGTACGTATGAAGTATGCTATGAGCGTATTTCAAAACAACCGGTTGCGAGGCCTTGGCAAAAAATCGGAAGGGGCATTACTGTGCATGCGCGAACGGACACCCTAATATTAATATAATCTTTCGTTAGTAAGATGCAAATGAGTCCACTTCTAATCTTGTGTGACCGTCGAATTCACGATGACAGAACATATAAATTGTTTGTCTCGTGAAATGATGGTCTTACAAAGGGCGTCCTGCCTTGTAACGTGTCCAAAGCACATCATTTTTCTCTGATTGAGAGTGTCGAGAAGAGGTTTCTGGAAGCCCACAAATCTTTCAGCCTTTTTCTGCACAAACTCATTGGTTCTATGTTCCCAATAGATGTTAAGATGTTTTCTCATACATTTGTCCTTAAACGCTTGGACCCTTATCTCTGTTTCTGCCAACTCTGTCCACATTTCACATCCATATAAAATAATGGAGACTACCAGCTATTTGTACAGTCTGTACTGTTTGAAATCTGATTTTGCTCTTCCATATTCTTGCTAATTTGGCCATCGCTGCCATGGCTGCGGCATCCATGTGCGGATTTGCAAGTTTCAGGTATCATCTTTAGATAAGATGGCACCCAATTAATTAAAATTGGTCATTCTCCCAGTAAATTCCCATTCATGGTAATGCTGACGCAGTTGTTACTGTTTGTGCTATTTACCATTACTTTGGATTAACTTCCATTACCTTCTGCTCTTTCAACAAGTTTTTTGACCAAGTACTGTAGCTCACTGTTACTATTACTATGAGGTCAATGTCGTCTGCAAAACGTAGGCTACAGACAGGTTTACCACCGAGACATATTGAAGAAAAAAACAAATCAATCAGTCATACAACACTCCTTAATTCGCAAGCTGTTTTGAATTGCCTCGATCAAGATTTTTTTTCCAGGCTGTGGTGTCAAACATCTTTTAAATTCAGTAAATACTGCTCGAGTAATATAACGGTTATCGACTGGGAAAATGTAACCCTCGAGCCGAGTTCAAATTCCGTCTCAGGAATTTGCTTTAACTTTCGCACTAATGCAATTTGGAAGGCGTAATAAAAAAAACTGCGCGCTAAATAAATGTAAAGAAGCTATGGAGATCGGTTGCGTATACGAAGAAAGGTTATGGCGAATTCAGGTGTCGAATAAAACTATTTTTTTATTTCTAATTTTCGATAACTTTTACATACAGAGGATGCTGAACGTAAACAGCCGGAGGCCTAAAAACTTTCCACAAGAACCAGCCTCAAGTCCAGCCAGAGGCTAGTGGTAAAAGTGATAAATGTAATACATACTTTTGAATGACCCATGTCTTTTGTACTTACATGGGAAACAATATATTACTAGGTTTATATAAAAAAAAGTTTAGTAAATCAGTGAAATTAAGTAGCTATTTTTGCCGTCATTGTCATAAATTTTACTTAAATAATATTTAAATATAAAAAAAAATTTAAATTTGTAACCTAATAATTTATATACTTATATTTGATGTGAAAATAATTCTACATACTGTAAGGGATTCTAATTACATTTAATCGTTCTGAAAAGAAATATAGTATATTAAAAATTAAAAATTAAAAGTGAAAATATTTCAAATCGTAGTTAAATAAAACGTATTCTAACCTAAACACCCCACCAAAATCTTTTAATATACAAATAGAAAAAATACCGTAAGAATTTTTGCCGTTAACAATAATTTTTTTAAAAAAATCCAGACGGCATGCATTTAACGGATGTTAGATTTCATTGAAAAATACATCCCTACCCCCTACCAAAACGTAACTAATAACTGATACATCAAAATACGGACATAATGAACATGCAGACACCCCTTGTCTAGTGGAAGTGGATTTATCTGTAACCTTGGAAACGTGAATTATGATTTTAGCTGTCTTTAAAACCCAGTAATTTTAAAAGTTACTCCAAAATTCGCTTCAGGATGAAATGGAACTAATGTCTTTAATTTAATTACAAAATTAAATTCGGGGCTTTTAGCTTCCATTTTTTGAAACATGGTTAGAACTGTGTAGCGAAAAAAAAAACATATTTTAAATCAATTAATTTATAATATTAATGCTCTGTAAATTTACATTGAGCACTATTTTGTAAAAATAAAAATATCTATAAGAACACCGGATTATATATCTTACTTTTCTTTCTTTACATATATATATATATATATATATATATATATATATATATAGAGAGAGAGAGAGAGAGAGAGAGAGAGAGAGACTCTGGGGAGAAAAATTGTCTCGCACGACACAGTGAACCAACTATTTTAGCAACTGACCAGCAATGCATTCAATATAGTCTTTCCACCTCATGTGGAGAAGACGCAACGAGTCACTTTCCAAGAGGTTAGCATCAAACATGCTGATGGATCGAAGATAGTAACCTATTTTGTACCCACTTTTTAAGGGGCGGAGGATGATCAATCCGAATATACGCCAAATAATATATTAATATTTTATCATTTTACCCCAAGCAAGGCGATAATGCCACTAAGACTGGGAGTAAATGAGAATGAATAGGGATAGAAATGAAAATAAAAGAACAGGACTGAAAAGCCTTTAGAAGAAAACAAGGACTAAAACTCCTGTTCAACATACAGGGAAGGAGTAAGAACCGGGCGATAGGAAAACTTATCCCTTCCTATTTGCAAACGTATTTGCTAAGAACGGGATAGAAAAGACTTTAAAACCTGCTGTTCAGTAGATGGGGAAGGAGTGTGAACCGGGTGATAGACAAACCTATCTACTTCTATTGGATAAATCTATTTACTAATAACCGGATTGAAAAGACTATAAAAGAGACCGTAAACCCAATTATACGCAAGAAGCAAAGGAAAAACCTGCTGTTCAGTATATGGAGAAGGAGTGTGAACCGGGCGATAGGCAAACCTACCTACTTCTACAGGATATATCTATCAACTAAGAACGGGATTGAAAAGATTTTAAAAGAGACCGGAAACACAATTCTATGCAAGAAACAAAGGATGAATCTTCTGGAAGGAGTGTGAACCGGGTGATAGGGAAAGATATCTATTTCTATTGAATAAATCTATCTCCTAAGAACAGGATTGAAAAAAAACTTAGAAGGAACCGGAGATCCAATACTACACAGGATAAACCTCATGTTCAATAGATGTGGAAGAAGTGTGAACCGGGAAAAGGCAAAGCAATCTACTCCTATTTTCACACCTATATACTTTTATTGTAATAAGTTCTTAGTAAATAAAATATATGACAAGATAGAGAGGATTAACTTTTCGAGCCAAATTAATTAGACTCTTAATCTCGTCTTTTTCTTTGAATTTCTATAACAGCGTACTGCCACAAACTCAAGTAAAAAAAAAAACAAACTTCGCTCCTGGAACGACGAGAATTGAGATAGAAATTTACATAGCTTAGATGTGGCACAAGACCGTAAGTATACGGCACACAGTGAGTATCGAACTGATTTTCAGTCTTGATTTATCTAACAAGACAAGCTTGCTAACCAATACACCGTATCAAAGTACCCCGACGTGAGGTGAGATGATCTTCTAGTTATGAGCGAGACATGTGCCATTTCATGGTCTTAAATAAAGATCACCATGCTTTTAATCGGGGGCACTAAAATCAAGCAGGTGCGGAAGTTTAAATATCTGGGAAATGTTTTGACGAAGGACGGCAAATGCGACGCTGAGATCCGTAGACGTATTGGGATGGCCAAGGACGCATTCCAAAAGCTGGGCAGGGTATTGCGAGACAAGAGGATTTCTTTGGTAACAAAGAAAAGAGTACTGAGCTGCCACTTGACTTCTGTCCTCCTTTACGGCAGGGAATGTTGGATGGTCTCCTCAAAGATGAAGAAGAGACTTGAGGCAACGGAGGTATGGTTCTAAAGAAGGATGCTGAGGATATCATGGACCGAGCTTATGAGGCTTTAGAGAAGGTGGAAACAAGGCGGAAGCTTATATCAGGAAGAGGCAGATGAAATTTTTAGGACTCGTAATGAGAAAGGAGGGCCTGGAGAATCTGATACTCACAGGTCGAATAGAGGGAAAGAGAGAAAAGGAAAAGCAACGTGTGACATACCTGGCGGGTTAAGCAAGTGGATGACAGAACGTGGTCTGGGGGAGGTGACAGAGGGACGAAACTTATTGTGAGTTGCAAGGGATATGGAGAAGTGGAGAGCCATGATCGCCTGCGTCTTGAAGTGAAACGGCACATAAAAAGAAAATGCTTTTAATGAAAAAATATCTTAAATTTTTTTATACATGTTAATATTTAAACCAATTGTTTTATACATGCTAATATTTGAAATTTTTTTATGCATGCTAATATTTTAACAAATTTTTTATGCATGCTAATATTTTAACAATTTTTTTTTATACATGCTAATATTTTAACAATTTTTTTTATACATGCTAATATATTAACAATTTTTTTATACTTGCTAATATTTTAACAATTTTTTATGTATGCTAATATTTTAAAACTTTTTTAACATGCTAATATTTAAACAAATTTTTTATACATGCTAATATTGAAAATTTTTTTATGCATGCTAATATTTTAAGAAATTTTTTTATACATGCTAACATTTTAAGAAATATTTTTATACATGCTTATATTTTAACAAATTTTTTTATACATGGTAAATTTTAACATTTTTTTATACATGCTAATATTTTAACAATTTTTTTATACATGCTAATATTTAAACCAATTGTTTTATACATGCTAATATTTTAAATTTTTTATGCATGCTAATATTTTAACAATTTTTTTTTATACATGCTAATATTTTAACAATTTTCTTTTATACATGCTACTATATTAACAATTTTTTTATACTTGCTAATATTTTAACAATTTTTTATGTATGCTAATATTTTAAAACTTTTTTAACATGCTAATATTTAAACAAATTTTTTATACATGCTAATATTGAAAAATTTTTTATGCATGCTAATATTTTAAGAAATTTTTTATACATGCTAACATTTTAAGAAATTTTTTTATACATGCTTATATTTTAACAAATTTTTTTATACATGGTAAATTTTAACATTTTTTTTATACATGCTAATATTTTAAAAATTTTTTTATACATGCTAATATTTAAACCAATTGTTTTATACATGCTAATATTTTAAATTTTTTTATGCATGCTAATATTTTTACAAATTTTTTATGCATGCTAATATTTTAACAATTTTTTATACATGCTAATATTTAAACCAATTGTTTTAGACATGCTAATATTTTAAATTTTTTTATGCATGCTAATATTTTAACAAATTTTTTATGCATGCTAATATTTTAACAATTTTTTTTATACATGCTAATATTTTAACAATTTTTTATACATGCTAATATTTTAACATTTTTTTATACATGCTAATATTTAAACCAATTGTTTTATACATGCTCATATTTAAAAAATTTTTAAGCATGGTAATATTTTAACAAATTTTTTATGCATGCTAATATTTTAACAAATTGTTCAGAAGTTTTGTGAAAGAGGAATTCTTAATACGAAAAATCTGGATATTTATCTCTTTCTATTGTTTTTGTTTTCGTTTCTTGTGTCTCTAAGGGGAAAAAAGTAAATGAAAAATAAAGATGTTCACCGGAAGTAGAGGAATCGGTGTATGTTACGACGGTTATCGTTTTTGTGATGTCACGCTTGTCAGACCACCAAACGTTTCACTTTATATGGCTTGACGATTTTGCTCACCGTGTGATTCATAATTATTTATTCAGATAAAGTTAGTATTGGTACAAGGCCAGAAGCGGGGAGCATCCAACTGAGGATGAAACGCGTTACTAAATAATAATACTTTGCTAGATTCAACCGCCCACATTAAAAACAACTATATGATTTATAGACCATTATATACGTATTTAAATATGATACGTATAAGAAATAAGAAAATTGAACAAAGAATAGACTGCGCGAGGGATACTATCACACAATACCTCAAATTGCTACAAAAGCCAAATATTATTCTAAGAACATGAATTATCTACCGTTAGATCTAGACTTTCATACGGATCTCATACTTGATGTTAAGCATGTTCAGATATATCAAAACTATAATAAATCTAGTGTAACGGCAAAATTGTTCAAATCGTGTAACAGCAATAATGTCCAATTGTTAGATTAAGATTTGTACCGTTGTATGCTAGAAATGATTAAAGATAACTTACAGAAATTTTCCGAGGATTTTATAACACTACTGGACTCTACTTTGAACACTGAGAATGTATTTAGCTCTAAATTGAAATAATGATCCCTCTGGCTGTTGTGACCTCCTGATTCAGTTTTCCTCTCTACTGTTCCGTCTTTTTAAAGCTTATTCACAGTTCACTTGATGGTTCTTGAATGGACTTTGTAGATGGAAACCAGAGTACGAATGTTGGGAGGATTACTGAAGGCCTGAATGATCATTTTCCTCTTACCATTGCCCAGTTCAGAAGACATAGATGATTTTAATCTGTTCTCTTTCTAGCTGAATAACTCAAAGGGTTTTTCTCTGATTCTTACAACAAAGAGTGTCAAGATGGCTCAACTTGTTATCTGAAAACTTGGAAAAAATAAGGCAATTTAGCGATATTTTAAATATTAATCATTTTCTGAGATGGACGATTATCCCATGCTGTTACACGATTTGGACAATTTTGCTGTTACAGAATTTTGGGACAATTTTGCTGTTACAGAATTTTGGGACAATTTTGCTGTTACACTATTTGGACAATTTTGCTGTTACACGATTTTGGACAATTTTGCTGTTACACGATTTTGGACAATTTTGCTGTTACACTATTTTGGACAATTTTGCTGTTACACGATTTTGGACAATTTTGCTGTTACACTATTTTGGACAAGTTTGCTGTTACACCCGGTACAACCTTTTTGCCAGATAATCAGGGTCGTAGCAAGGACAAATGTTTTGGCGGGGAAAAATAGAATTTACCCTCAGGTCATCAAAGGTCGCCAACATGTTTAGCAGCCAGAATATTTGAAATATCCAGTACATTTAGATTAGCTGAAATCATTATTGAAATAATAGAGAACTGTCTGTGTTACAAATGAAAAAAAAAACTTTTCATTGTTTTAGAGAATCTAGATTCATTAATGAAGGAAAAAAAATGAACAGTTCTTTTTTATAACCTTGTAAAACACTACAATTGGTAAAAACTTGTGGGTAGTTAAGGCAAACCTGCCCCCGGCTGCTATGGATCTTGTTAACTGAATAAAAATACAAATGAATCCAAAGGCTAATGAATCGGACTCTTTTTCTTTTTCTTTTTTTTAATAAAATGATTAAATAATAATAAATAGATAATGAACAAATGAAGAAACTACAAATGCACACATGTGTAATAATAATAATTTACAATATTTAAGTAATAGATAACAAATAATGAGTCAAAAGCTAACAAACAACTTAAAAACAGCTACCATTAAAACAGCTACCATTAAAACAGCTACCATTAAAACAGCTACCATTAAAACAGCTACCATTAAAACAGCTACCATTAAAACAGCTACCATTAAAACAGCTACCATTAAAACAGCTACCATTAAAACAGCTACCATTAAAACAGCTACCATTAAAACAGCTACCATTAAAACAGCTACCATTAAAACAGCTACCATTAAACGCATTCAGATCTACAATAATTTCTATACAACAGTGATTCAAATAATATAAAATATAACTATCAGCGCCTAAGCAATAACCATTAAGATAATTCAATAGACATTCCTACCCATAATGCACTGTTGGCCCGGATATATAAATAGAGTCAATACCCAACGCAGAAAATATTGTCGCCGTTAGTTGTTGAGATCAGTGTTTAGGATTCACTGAATGAATTACCGTCTAAATTACGCAAAAATGAAAATAACACTAATATCTCCTTCAAATCTACAAATCAACCATTCGCACTTGGCATCAAGTATAGCTGCCATATATGGTCTAGTGCCCCTTATGTTTGTCTCAAGGTTCTTGATAAGATCCAGAGACGGATATGCGACGTAATTGGCCCTGATCTGGCATTTCGTCTACAGTCGCTATCTCAAAGACGTGCCATCGCATCCCTCTGTCCTTTTTACAAATAATTTCATGGTACCTGCTCTGATGAGCTGCTTTCGCTGGTTCCCAAACTTCATGAATTTAAGCGTTCTTCTAGGCTGGCATCTCGCTCTCACCCTTTCACTGTCGAAACTGTTAAATATAGCTGTCTCTTCTATTCCAATCGCTTCATGTCTCGCACTTCTCACCTGTGGAACTCCCTCCCCTTTTCCTGTTTCCCTGATAGCTATAATCTCCAACTATTCAAATGTAATGTCAATCAACGTCTCCAGATGCCTTGATCTATCCCCTATCGTTTTATCTTCATTCTTTACTGTATCACTTCTCTTTGCTCTCGCTCCAACACTCTGTAACCCCTTGCGTGCTAGTGGCTTCCCGTCTTACTTGGGGTGAAACGCTTAAAAAAATCTCATTTTAACCGATATATTAATTTAGTATAGGAATGCATTGGAAATGATTATTCTTTAAATATGCTTACTCTAGAACAGGAAATTGTGGAGAGCCATCATCGCCAACGTCCTGGAGGGACACGGCATATAGAAGAAGAAGAAATTAGCAATGTTTTTTTTTTGCAGTTGATAGATATTAAAAAGAAGAAAGCTGTGGGACTTAAACTGCCTTCGACTTGAAGAGATTTGGGACTAAAAAAATGTCAGGATTATTAATAATTTAAAATAGTCTCCTTAAAGAAAATTTTTAAGAATGGCCGCTTTCTCTCTTCCCAACTCCAATAAAACAACGCAAGGAGCAGTGAGACATCATTTGAAAATCATTTGAGGCGTTCACAGTTAACATGCAGTGGTGATTTCTATATCTATTTTTAGTCTTTCTCTGTTTTTCTGTCTGTTTGTTCTCTCTCTCTCTCTCTCTCTCTCTCTCTCTCGCTCTCTCTCTTTATAGATATATATATAATATATATTTATATATATATATATATATATATATATATATAATACAATATGTATATACATATATTTATATATATAATACGATGTATTTATACATATATTTATATATATATATATATATAATACAATATATATATATATATATATATACAATATATATATATATATACAATATATATATATATATATATATACAATATATATATATATATATATATATATATATATATATATATATATATATATATATATTAGTAGCAGATCATTAGTCAAACATATATTGTTAAATATAACAGATAACGAATGTCTATTATGTTTGATCATTCAGCATAGAACGACAGATGATCAAACAAAATAGACATTCGTTTTTTGTTATATTTAACAATATATATCTCAATAATGATCTGCTGCACCAAAGGTAAAATCTTTACAAATCATCAAATTTCCCATATAGAATTATTTATTAAATGAAGCTTGGTCTTTTTACAAGTCCTCGAGTATGAGACGCACGATGAGAATCGGACATATCAAAGAGTAATAATCATTTTTTAAGGCAATTGATGGACTTTTTCTTTAGGAATTATATATAAGAAACAAGCCGTCTTTGAGAACTCATTAAACACATAATAATTTGTGCATTTCTTAATTAGTTTAATTGAGCCTTTCTTTGCTCTAGTAGTTTCTCGTAGCTTAATCGTAAAGCACTGATTAAAAAAGGAACACGTACTCAATTCTTGTCAGGAGGCAAATTTTCTTTAATACAATTTTCGATCTCTTTCGCCGATACGCATTAATTCCAGTTTTAAAAATATGACTGTCTACTCGAAAACGTATACCCACTAGATATATCGTTTATAGTAATATAAACAATATAACAATATGAATACAATAGCGTTTTCTACATTCTTCTCGTTGCTAAGGACATTTTGTTTGTTGTTAATAGTTACTTTGTTTTCAACAAATTCATTTCGCTTTTGCCTAGAAAAAGTCCACGCTGGACGAA
>CAHIKZ030000302.1:2580000-2642500 GCA_903632075.3 Acanthosepion pharaonis
GAAAGGGACGGGGGGGGGCGGACAAAGAAAGAGAAAGTTTGTTGACAGCTGTTCATATCGATTTCCTCTTTACGTGCATCTGGTGTATGAAAATAGCTACGAGAGCTCTATTTTTCTTAACACTAAACGAATAATGGATTTCTACTGTCGAACTTACTAGTAGTTAAAAAGGAAGTGATTGTTGATTTTTTGCACCAAGCTAATAAAATCATCTACAATTCGTGACCATTTTTTTTTTTTTAATACAGGGTGCGATGGATAAATTGTCGTTATTTTATATTTTTAACTTCGCGCATGCGCTTTGTTTATCTTTGATTTTCTCGACTGCCCAGTGTAGTAGAGTGAGTTGGGCGCCGGCTCTGAGGAAAAGAGCACCATGACGCAATTCAAAATTTTGGAAACGGCATCCTGTACTGCTTGGCAATTGCACCGGAAGCTCCAATACGAAAAATTCGGAGTGTTTGAGTGTCAATCGGAGAACAGTACAGAGGATTCCGGAAGATTTGGACGATTTAAACAGTAGTTAAGAAGGTACAGCAGCTCGGAAAACTAACCGTTCTGATAAGAAAAGAACTCCAGAATTTGTCGTTAAGGGACTCAGACTCAACACGGAGGCCTACGTCATGTGCCTCGTGGAGGTGGTGCTGACTTGGGTAAGAAGAGTGGCTGCTAGAAGACCCTATATCTATGCAACAGAATTCTACAACATGCCACACAAGCAGGAGAAACAATTCATGGCTGTTAGACAATTTCTACGGCTACATCACCTCTTACACCTGGCCACTTATCTCCCCAGACTGCAACCGCCTTGATAATTATGTGATCCCCCCAGTTGAGTAAGGGGCTAACAAAACTCCTGCACAGTAAAGATGAACTGATTATGGCAGCATTCAGCAATTAAAACAAGAAGACAATTCAGAAGCGTTGCAGAAGATTCTGAGGTCGTCTGTAGGACGTGGTTGAAGACAATGGCGATTCTATTGTGTAAATTTACTCTTTAGTAGTTCAAGATAATATTTATGTAATTTTGGTAGATATATCTGTTAAAATGAGATGTCAGTCTTATTTTCATTTTTGCGTAATTTAGACCATAATTCATTCATCGAACACTGTATATTCTAGAAATAAAGTCAATTAAAGTATTCATATTTTAAAGTCATTTACAATATATTTTTATAATAAAATAAATTATAATACCTTCCTGCATCACCTTCTTATCTTGAAATCATTCCCAGTGCAGCCCAAAGACAAAATCAATTACGATGCATTTTTATATTAAAATATTGTTTTAACCTTCTTATCTTAACATACAATTACAAAATTACTTCGATTTTTTATACTAAAATGCTGTTTTAACCTTCTTATCTTAAAATCAATGAAAATGCATTTTTATATTAACTGATGTTTCACTTTCCTATCTTAAAATAATTTTAAATGCATTTTCAGTGCATTTTCTATAGTAAATAATCTTCAATTCTTTCTTATAGAAAAAAACATTGCTAATTTGTTCTTCTATATGCCGTGTCCCTTCAGGACGTTGGCGATCATGGCTCACCACAATTTCCCGTCCTAGAATAATCATTTTTAATTCAATCCTACAGAATAATCATTTCCAATGAATGCAATGTAATTGGCCCTGGTCTGGCATCTCGTCTGCAGTCGCTCTCTCACAGACGTGCCCTTGCCTCCCTCTGTCTTTTTTACAAATATTTAATGCATCCCCAGACTTCATGAATTTAAGTGCTCAACTAGGCTGGCATTTCGCTCTCACCCTTTCACTGTCGAAACTGTTAAATGTAGCCGTCTCTTCTACTCCAATAGCTTCATGTCTCGCACCTCTCGCCTGTGGAACTCCCTCCCCATTTCTTGTCTTCCTGATAGCTACAATCTCCAACTATTCAAATGTAATGTCAATCGACGTCTCCAGATGCCTTGATCTATCCCCTATCCTTCTCTTCATCCTTTCCTCTATCACTCCTCTTTGTTCTCGCTCTTGCTCTGAAACCATTTGCGTACTAGTGGCTTACCATTTTGCTTGGGGTTGAATGCTTTTAAAAAAATCCTATACTAAATTAATTTCCTGTGTATTCCTATAATAAAATATTTTACAATGCATTCTTATAGTAAAACATTAACATTGTATTCTCTACAGAAAAAAAAAACATTGCTCAATGCATTCCTATAATCAAATCATTTCTAATACATTCCTATAATAAAATAATTAGCTTCCCAGGGTAAATTTATAGCAAATAAACTCCCATAATATCCTGTGTTCAAATGTTACGAGAGTTTTATTTGTATTTTTTTTTTAAGCATTACGCCCCAAGCAAGGCGTGAAGCCACTAGGATGTAGGGGATTGCGGAAGATTTGGAGCGAGAGCAGATAGGAGTGATAGGAGAAAGGATGGAGAGAAGGATAGTGGGTAGATCAAAGTAACTGGAGATGTCGATTGACATTACATTTGAATAGTTGGAGATTATAGCCTTCAGGGAAGCAGTAACTGGGGAGGGTGTTTCACTGGCGAGAGGTGCGAGGTATGAAGCTATTGGAGTAGAAAAGACGGCTACATTTGAGAGTTTCTACGGTGTAAGGGTAAGGGATGCCAGCCTCGTAGGGCGCTTGAATTCATGGAGTCTGGGAACCAGTGAAAGCAGCTCGTCAGAGCAGTTACCATGGAAGTATTTGTAGAAAAGACAGGCGGCGGCACGTCTGTGAGAGAGTGATTGCAGACGAGACGCTAGATCAGGGCCAATTAGATTACATATCCGTCTCTGGATCTTGTCAAGAACTCCGAGGTAATCAGAAGGTGCCCCAGATATTATTTTATTAATTGCATTAAGTGTGAGCTTTGACCACATGTATACTTTTTTTTACAATAATGCTCACCCTTTACAAAGCCTAAGAGATATTCGAGGCTTACATGGTCAAAGTCACCCCCTCGAGTAAGGTGATAATATCAGCAACATTCAAGGGGACACAAGAAATGAAAGATAATGGAAAAAGTTACCTGATCCTGAACAGGAAACAAGTTATAAACATCTATCTCTGTTTAAAATACAAGAGAGGAGTTTGACCCCGGCGATAGGCGGTCCTATCTACTTCTATTGAGGAAGAAAATAGTTAAAAAAAAAAAATCATAGTTTTAGTCGAGATTTTAGAAGTATAGAGTTGATCAACTACAAAAAAAAACAAAAAACAATTTGTCTTGTTCCGTTTCACCTCCAAGAAAATCACTTCATAATATGTCAATTTTTATATATATATATATATATATATATATATATATATATATATATATATTAAAGACATTTTTATGTTTAACGTTGTTATTTAAAGATACAAGTATTTAAGCAAATGCTCTGTTTATGATAAACAGTATTAAATAACATTTACCGGCCTGAATGTCCGAGAAATTTTCATAGAAAATATTCGTTCTTTGACAGGATTCGAACCTGCATCCTATACGGAACCGTCATTTACGCTGTTCTTTGTTTTATTTTTAGATATTAAATATTTTTTGGCATGGATGTTGTTACACGATTAGAACAATTTTACTGTTACACCCGGAGTATATGTACATCTGTGTAGAACTTTGGATTAAAAAGGTTGTAAAATATGTATAGTTCTCTATTTTCGTTGGAGTGATTTAATATCCAACAGACACCAAACGGCTCTAATATATATATATATATATATATATATATATATATATATATATATATGAAGAAAAAAATATATACGGAAAAACAAACAAAAATCTTATATACAATTATGCTGTTTTAATATTAATATGTCAACGTCGGACGTTTCGGTCTAATAAACCATCTTCAGGACATATTCATAAATATAACATTATCAATACAACATGACAAAGACGGTGTACATAAGATTAAGTGATTTATTAGACCGAAACGTCCGACGTTGACATATTAACATTAAAACAGCATAATTGTATATAAGGATTTTTGTTTGTTTTTTCCGTATATATTTTTCTTCATACTGTCGGATCTATATCCATATATTTGCTTATATATATATATATATATATCCATATATTTGCATATTATATATGTATATATGTGTGTGTATGTATGTATATATATATATATATATATATATATATATATATATATATATATATATATATATATATATATATATGCAGTATATATATATTATATCATAAAGAGATAATTATACAAAGAATTAATTAGCCAAGTTAATGCAATTAATATCGAAATCTCTTCGCTAACAAGACTTAATAAGACATTAACTTAATTGAAATTCATTAAATATCGCAATCCTTATGTTTAAATTGTCAGATAGAGTTGATGCTGCTAGGCCGAATATTTTTGAAAATTTCACAATTTCATCCTAAGGGCGTAATTTTTCTATTCCAGTTAAACTCCAAGACGATATAAATGCAGTGTAGACTGAAAGATTTTTTTTTTTTAAATATGTTATATATTGGCAGTTATAGAATTCTGGACCGTGCGATGCCGCAAACTAGAGTTCTTTAAATAATTCAAGTGAGAATTTTGTTTGAATTTAGTAATGTCGTAAATCCACGAAGTTTTTTTATTTTTTTTTTATTTTTGTAAGTATTTTTCAGTTAAAGTATAGACCCAATAATAGGGTAAAATATGTTAGTAGTTTGTTTTTTTTTTATATTTAAATATTTTAAATATTTAAATAAATATGAATAACGACAAAAAGAATATTGCATTTTAACGACGCTTTTCCTCTTCTAAGCAAATGCGTGAATTTTATTTTGCAACTATAAACAGATGTAAAAAATATCATCAGCTTTTCAAACTTTTGAAATGTAAAAATACACATGAATATTTACTGTGAAAGTCAAGGTAAACTATGAGAGTTATAAGCAATGCCTAATAAAATAAAATAAAAAATTAAGCCACTAAGACACAAGGGGTTACTGGGCGTGACAGAAGTAGAAACCCGAAACATTTTTGAGAAACAAGAACACTAGAAGAGCAATCAGGAAGACAACCGATAACAACTGACATTGAACCTAAGTTTTGTAATATAAAACTGGAAAGCAAGAAGCCGGAAGAGAGTTTCGCATAATTAACAACACAAAGAGACAGGTGAGGTTTCTCGGGCACATAATTAAGAAAGAGGGTTTGGAAAATCTGACACTCACATGACATTATGAATGCATAGATAGATAGAGAAAAGCCATGCATAGCCTACTTAGTGAGCTTGAGTAAATGGATGGCGGAACAAGGTTTAGGAGAGATAACAAAAATACAAAATTTATTAAGAGCGAGAAAGGACAGGAAATTTTGGAGAGTCATCGTTGTTTCTGGATTGAAGGAACACAGTACATAGAAGAAGAATTGTTTTATAATTTTATATGTCTAATCTATAAATTTACGTTTAAATATGCATAGGAAAATTAAAAGCCTAAGAGATTAATAGGAACTGGATTACGTAGTTATTAAAAGAATACGACGAAAGAGGGAGACCGCAAAATTCACGGCATCCATTAGGTAACTCGTATAACTGCAAATTTAAGTGAACCGCTGTACTGAGTGGTGCCGTGCTGAGTAGATGGGGTGTGTTATTTGGCATTTATGTCTATAATCATGAAGCGAAGATGATCAACGGGAAATAAACTTCAACTTTCATCAGTTTAAGATACCGCACAAGACATTCGTAGATAAATATATCTCTCGGTAGATTAAAGGCTATACTCAGAAATATTTTGAAAATATCAAGTAAGACATAAGGTACAGAAACGCTTATATTTGAGGCCTAAGAAGATTGTATAACGTCATTCTAGTAAAATAGCTGTTATCGCAACAAATCGAAAGAAATGTTTACATTTGAGATGTAAGAATATTTTATAGTGTCATTCTAGCAAAATATCTGATATTGCAAACTATCCATAGAAATACAGACATTCGAGAGGTAAGGAGATTGTATAGCGTCATTATAGTGGCATATCTCTTAACAATTCGACAAAAATGTTGAGATATAAGAATGTTGTATAGCGTAATCATAAGGATATATCTGGTATCGTAACAAGTCGAGAGAAATTCTGACATATGAGACCTAAGAAGATCGTACAGCGTCATTATATTGATATATTTGTTACCTCAACAAATCTACAGACAGTTGAGATGTAATATTGTATAGCGCCATTATAGTGATATATCTTCTATTATAGTGATATATCTGCTATTGCAACAAACTGAGAGAAATGGGAACATTTTTTTTCGATTATGTGCATTAGATAATTTTACCGCTGTAAAAATGAAGTTATTTAAATCTTAAATAAATATGAAAATATTTTAGATTTATAGTTAAGAATGAAATGAAATAAATTCATCTGGAATGCAGTAATATCAGACAATTTTATATTATGTCATTGTTCAAAGTTTTATATTGCCATTTTTCAAAATGACTTAAAATAAATAGACAAAACTTGTCCATATTATTTAATGAAACATGCATTAATGAAAAATTGCTGTCTAATATATATATATATATATATATATATATATATATATATATATATATATATATATAGAAGAAACCAAATCGAAAGGAGTTAATATTGAAATCGGACAGTACAAGTTAATAGTGTTGGAAACAGCAGCAGTAAACATGACAGTAGCAACACTAAACGCAAGGCAGGTTAGGTTTAAGGCTCCAAGTTTACTACAGAGAATTGTCTGACCGAAGCTTGGATTAAAGTGCTTGTTTGTGAATTTGGCGACATAGTAATTCTGAGTTCAGTCCTTGGGTCGGGCATTGTTTACTTGGACTCAGGTGAAACGGGCTGGAAATAACTGAGCCGTACTAAAAATAAGAACTAGGCAAGATACCATTAGACACGAGCAATCTACCGCCGTACTGTTCCTCAGCAAATTAAATAATAGGTTCAGGTCAAAATTCTCTGTGACAGGGACTTCATCCTTTATGTCTGTATTATTCAATGTGACATGTTTGAATGAAGACATTCTTATGAAATATACATATATAGTTGAAATCTCTCGGACGCGTAATGAGAATGAAAGGCTAGGAAAATTTGGCACTCACTGGAGATATGGAAGGTGAGAGGAGGGTGGCAACGTGCCACCTACCTGAGGAATTTATGTGAATGAACGGCAGTATAGAAAACGTTAAAAAAACATATTTTGCTAAGAGCGAGAGAGCATTGAAAAGTTGTGAAGATCCATTATCATCGACATCCTAAAATGATAAGGTATATTGAAGAAGATATCTGAACAGTTGCTTCCCGAAATCGTAATGGCTGCTCGCTTCTATCAATTTATGTGACTTGTCTTTAACGAGTCCCTACAAGCCGTGGGCGATCATGGCTCTCCACAACATTCTATCCCTTTTAGTGCTCAAATTTGTTGTGATAGCAACAACTAGGATGAGGACAATTTTTCGAAGGAAAAATGTGTAAATAATAATGGAAATTGTTTTTTTGATTGGACTTTAACGAGTCCCTACAAGATGTGGGCGATCATGGCTCTCCACAACATTCTTTCCCTTTTAGTGCTCAAATTTGTTGTGATAGCAACAACTAGGATGAGGACAATTTTTCGAAGGAAAAATGTGTAAATAATAATGGAAATTGTTTTTTTGACTGGACTTTAACGAGTCCCTACAAGATGTGGGCGATCATGGCTCTCCACAACATTCTTTCCCTTTTAGTGCTCAAATTTGTTGTGATAGCAACAACTAGGATGAGGACAATTTTTCGAAGGAAAAATGTGTAAATAATAATGGAAATTGTTTTTTTGACTGGACTTTAACGAGTCCCTACAAGATGTGGGCGATCATGGCTCTCCACAACATTCTTTCCCTTTTAGTGCTCAAATTTGTTGTGATAGCAACAACTAGGATGAGGACAATTTTTCGAAGGAAAATGTGTAAATAATAATGGAAATTGTTTTTCTGACTGGACTTAACGAGTCCCTACAAGATGTGGGTGATCATGGCTCTCCACAACATTCTTTCCCTTTTAGCGCCCAGATTTGTTGTGATAGCAACAACTAGGATGAGGACAATTTTTCGAAGGAAAATGTGTAAATAATAATGGAAATTGTTTTTTTGACTGGACTTTAACGAGTCCCTACAAGATGTGGGCGATCATGGCTCTCCACAACATTCTTTCTCTTTTAGTGCCCAGATTTGTTGTGATAGCAACAACTAGGATGAGGACAATTTTTCGAAGGAAAATGTGTAAATAATAATGGAAATTGTCTTTTTGACTGGACTTTAACGAGTCCCTACAAGATGTGGGTGATCATGGCTCTCCACAACATTCTTTCCCTTTTAGTGCCCAGATTTGTTGTGATAGCAACAACTAGGATGAGGACAATTTTTCGAAGGAAAAATGTGTAAATAATAATGGAAATTGTTTTTTTGACTGGACTTTAACGAGTCCTTACAAGATGTGGGCGATCATGGCTCTCCACAACATTCTTTCCCTTTTAGTGCCCAGATTTGTTGTGATAGCAACAACTGGGATGAGGACAATTTTTCGAAGGAAAATGTAAATAATAATGGAAATTGTCTTTTTGACTGGACTTTAACGAGTCCCTACAAGATGTGGGCGATCATGGCTCTCCACAACATTCTTTCCCTTTTAGTGCTCAGATTTGTTGTGATAGCAACAACTAGGATGAGGACAATTTTTCGAAGGAAAATGTGTAAATAATAATGGAAATTGTTTTTTTGACTGGACTTTAACGAGTCCCTACAAGATGTGGGCGATCATGGCTCTCCACAACATTCTTTCCCTTTTAGTGCCCAGATTTGTTGTGATAGCAACAACTAGGATGAGGACAATTTTTCGAAGGAAAATGTGTAAATAATAATGGAAATTGTTTTTTTGACTGGACTTAACGAGTCCCTACAAGATGTGGGTGATCATGGCTCTCCACAACATTCTTTCCCTTTTAGTGCTCAGATTTGTTGTGATAGCAACAACTAGGATGAGGACAATTTTTCGAAGGAAAATGTGTAAATAATAATGGAAATTGTTTTTCTGACTGGACTTAACGAGTCCCTACAAGATGTGGGTGATCATGGCTCTCCACAACATTCTTTCCCTTTTAGTGCCCAGATTTGTTGTGATAGCAACAACTAGGATGAGGACAATTTTTCGAAGGAAAATGTGTAAATAGTAATGGAAATTGTTTTGTCGCCAAACGAAATTGAAGGACCAACGATAATGTGCACATTGAACAACGACATTCAAAGAACTGTCAATAAAATTCTGTCAATCCTCTTAAATATGTTAACACTTGTGGAAGGCCGGAGACCCCAATGGTCGAAACGTTTTGATAACGATAACAGAAATTAGGACGATTCTTCGAATGTAAATAATTATGGAAACGGTTTTGTTGTCAATAGACATTAAAGGAAAATTCCATCATTCCCTGTAAATGCATCAAAAAACTTGGAAGAAGTGCAGACCTTTGGTGAGATTGCAGAGGACAGAGACGTTTGAATAAGGCAGATAAGAATTATTTACAAAATTGCGGAAGATGAGAAATCCCATTGATTTACAGCGAGCCTTCATATAGAAACGGCTCTAATGATGATGATGATGTTAATACGATGATAAGTTGGTGTTGACGATGCTGACGTTGATTTTGATGACGATGATGATGATGATGATGATGGTGAGGTTGATGATGATGATGATGATGATGATGATGATGATGATGATGATGATGATGATGATGATGGTAAGGTTAACAATGATGATGACGATGATTATGATCATTATGACGTAAAAAAACGGAAATGTGCCCTGGCATGCTTACAATGGCGAATATTTACCTGCGATACATTAATCCATGCCATTCGCATCTGTAGACACAATACAACGTAACTCCTAGGTGGATAAACTTTAACAAGTCAGGCGTGTGTCCCATCAACTCCTCTACATCAATAAAACGGTGAGACCTAATCTCCAATCTAGCAGCACGCAGAATTTTAGTTATTTGGTAGAGTTCTTTGTTTGTGATTCGGTATCGGCATTTTCAGAAGAGTACGTTTAAATCCATCCATAGGAAAATATTTGTAGAAAAGAGAGAAGGAAACTACGTCACGTCGATGAGAAAGTGACTGAAGTCTAGATGCCATATCAGCATCGACTACATTACAGACCCTTCTTTAGATTTTGTCCAGAATCTCGAGACAACATAGCCAGGGATCCAGACCAGATATGGTAGCATTATTCATTACACGGGTCAATGGTAGATTTATAAATGTACAAGATGGATTCGGACTAGAAAAATATTCTGGCACGACATAGTAAAGCAACTTTCCTCACTATAGACCTAGCAACTGATTCAATATCATCTCTCTATTTCATGTTAGTTTTGGGTTTCTCAACCTTTTTAAGCAATAACACGCATAGGAGAAAATGAAAATACCACAGCACGCTTAGAAAAATACTTAAAGAATATACATTTATATATTATGAAATAAAACCATAGATTTTCTTTTAAAGAATACACATACACACATATGAACTGGCTTTGTTTCAATGTTTCTATTCAACTATTTGTGCAGCTTCTTTAGTATGAAAACTGTGCCTGATGTTTTTTTCTAGTTTTTTTTTTTTTTTTTTTTCAAATTAATATTGATACAAAGTAGTTAAAATAAAATTATGAACGTACAGGGAAAATAGTTATTTGAAAAAAAAAGTTCAATACTTATTCATTTCTTCAAATACTAACACGGTAACATGGCTATTTCCACACACCCACACACACACACATATGTGCGTGTGTGTGTGTCCTATATATATATATATATATATATATATATATAGGTAACTATGCTCGTCTCAAAAAACCCTCGAATTTTTGATTTGCCAATAATCAAATCAATCTCGAAGGAAAAAAGGTTTTAAAAAAGAAAGAGCTAGAAACATGAAAGTCTGTCGAAAAAATCGCACAGATACAGGTTTAAAGCCCAAAGAAAAAACCCCGACACGAGTAAACAACTAACTAACAAAAGAGCTCAATACAACCATACAGCAGGCCTGGATTCGTCTGGCTCACTAGGTCTATCTATCTATCTATCTATCTATATATATATATATATATATATATATATATATATATATATATATATATATGGGTGGCCTGACGATTGCATCTAACCTGAAACAGCTTGTCGCCTCTAAGTGTTGACTTCAATGTTCCCTTTTATATATATATATATATATATATATATATATATATATATATATATATATATATATATGATAGCCGTGACAATATTTGGGGCACACTTAAGAGGATCGCACCACATAGTAGTGTATATCGGCACGGCGGTTGAGAATCACTGTGTTAGATGAACGCATGTTCTATTCCAATAGTTTTTTTTCTCGTACTTCTGGCCTGTGGAACTCCATTCCGATTTCTAGCGTCCCCCAATTTACTGTCTTCCCGTAACCTGTTATTTTATTGCGCTTTCTCCCCACATATCTCGTCAGTAAAATATTCTCTTCTTCTTGCGTCCTCGTGGCATTACCGCCTTGCTTGGGGGAGGAATGATTAAAAATGAGGGACACATAGCGATCATACCGATTAGGGAAGTTGTTGACTATCTTGTAGCGCATGTTGAGCAGTATGGTATTCAGGTGGCAGGCATTATTCTGCTGGAAATGAAAATTTCATTCTTGTCGCATGAATGTCCACAGACGGGAATGAGTTTTGTAATTTAAAGTATCTCACATAATGCCAGGAGTTGAAACTGTATGTCACAAAAGAATATACATTGTTACTTTGTCTGTCAATGTCACAAATCCAAACGACCACTAACATGAAGCAGTACCTGCTGTGATCAATTCGCACAAGAGAACCTTTTTCGATCACTCCCCAGTGACTCCATTTCATTACCACAGGAGTCGCGCATGACGGCATTATTGATTAACTGGAGTGTTTAGCGAGATACACGTGTGTCAACAGTCCTGTTACAAATGAACGAATGCAAACGGGTCATTCGTGTGTCACATTTGCTTTTATCGAAACATTAGACACGACGGGGTCTGTTACGTCAGCCCTGACAATGCGTTGATAGTAGCAAGCGTCTCTATTCTATAACCTTGCAGAACCTAGTCTAGGGTAGTTGGCTTATGTATTAGACAACTGCTGGCAACGATAAAGCCCAAACAAGGCGTCATAGCATCCACAGCAGTTCCCCAAAATATTTCTGCATACACTTGAAAGCTCATAATCAAGAAAACATTCAAATATGCGTATCCGTGATGGGGCTCTTTCACGATATTGAATATTACTACAGCACATGTCATCATCTAAAACTCAGACACAAACGATGCACTCAAATGAGTGTAATAACATCACAAGATGGCGGAAGAGTTTGATAATTTGTTTTAGAACATACATCAACAACTCGTACACACATAATCTTCTTAGGTCTAAATCAGCACTGACACTCGATGGAGGGGAGGTGGTATGATTGCAATTTTATTTTGCCGTCTGTGTATGTATTAATCTTTTCTGTTCAAATTGTGGCAGACACTCGCGTGCACCCACTGACTGGGCTTGGCGCATGCGTGTTTCATGCGCAAGTGTTAAATTTGACATTGGCGGCGAGTTCCCGCCGTAAACAAGAGACAGACATCCGATATCAATGCGAGGATGTCTATAAACATTTAAGCATTGCTTAAACACTCTCAGCATGACATTACAAAAGCTGAACGATGTTGTTGTTGTCTGGTGTTCTCGATCACAGCAGGCCAGCAAGAACGTGACTTTGGCATCAATGTATTCCACAGACAGACATATGGATAGAACGTTGTCTGGATATCTTCTTACGACTTTTTTTTGCAGGGGGGGGGAGCTATTTCTTTACTTCTTTCTTTTTTTCTTTCTTTCTTTCTTTCTTTCCTTTTCTTTCCTTGTTTCCCTTTTTCTTTCCTCCCGTGTTTTTCTCTCTTTATTTCGTTGTCTTTGATTCTTTGTTTCTTTCTTTTTTTTCTTTCTTTCTCTCTTTCCCCTCTTTATTTCTTTATCTCTTTCTTTTTCTAGTTTTCTTTCTCTCATTCTTTCTTTCCTTCTTTCTTTCTTCATTTCTTTCATTCTCTTTCCCCCTTTCTTTATTCATCTCTTTCTTTCTGTTATTTTCATCTTTCTTTCTCCCATTTTTTCTCCCCTTTCTTTCTTTCTTTCTTTCTTTCTTTCTTTCTTTCTTTCTTTCTTTCCTTTTACCTCCTTTTTTTCTTTCTTTCTTTTTTTTCTTTTTCTTTCTTTGTTTTTCTCTTTCTATCTTTCTAATAATGCATTCATCTGGCCAGATGTACCATATATATATTTTAATTATCTAAATGTTTTTGTATTGATGTATTTATTTATGTTAGTATCTGTTGAACAGTTTATTTCAGGTCATTCCTTAAAGAGCCATTTATTTTTAAATATAACCTGCTTATTTCACAAATCTATCTCCTAATATCTCTCATATTTATCAATAAGCGATGTCTGAAATATAGGTACTGATTCTATGGTAACGGATTTAAAATACGCAGATTGAAGTAGCTTGGTTCAGAGTAGCGGTGAACACGGTTGCGTATACACGCTAAGTTGTAACGTTCTCGGTCAAATCCGTTCTTTATAGAAGTGCGTGGAAGGAAAGAGTGTAGAGTGTGGTCGTCTCACCACACCATAAAGGTTCTATCAGTGACCATGTTTGTGCAGAACATTTATTTTATTTTTTGGCCAAACACAACTTTTTACAGGTCTGACAACCGCCATATTCCCAAGACCTTGCCAGATGCAATTGTTTCTTTTTCCAAAATTAAATCCCACTTGAAAGGAACAAGATTTTCTGACGTCGAGATAGCTGTTTGCTATCCTCAGAAAGGAGTTCCAGGAATGCTTCCATCAATGGAAATGGGGCTGGATAAAATGGGTGTGTTCAGAAAGGGACTACTTCAAAGGAGATTACCGTATTTGACGGCATATAGGACGCACTTTTTTTACTAAAAATATCTTTTAAAATTCTCCTGCGTCTTATATGCCATATGTAGCTTTAAAATTAGCGATAGTCGGTCGAAATTAGCTACCTGGCAACGCTTATTGGCTTAGAGATTTGAGTAACTTTCATATACCTATTGTCATTATTTAAAAGGCTATTCTGTAGATTAAAAGTGTCATCATTGATAATATTCATTATATTAATTTCATCACGTTTAATATTAGTATTTTGTTTCACTAAAATTATATTCAGTAAATTCAAATTATATATTTGTAAAATATATTTGCTTCATTAATATTTTCCTTGTAATAAGGTAAATACCGAAAATTATATGTTGTTGTCTTTTTTTATAGCCCAAGTCCCGATATTTTATGATCAGATATCGTATACATAGATTTGAGTGTATTCGTGAGTGCAAACATAGGAATCAACACTGTATGTTAACTATCAGTTTCAGCAGTATTCCTTCATATATATATATATATATATATATATATATATATATATATATATATATATATATATATATACTAGCAGCATGGCCCGGCTTTTACCTGTGCTTAATTCAAAAATCGAACAACGCATACAGCAATCGCTATCACTTGACTTAAAATATTTTTGCCCTTCCTTGCCTTTAAAGGAGTGCCCTTGCCGTGCTGATGTTGCTACATGTCTTACTTACTCACACTGCGAATTTTTTCTAAGCTCTATACTAAACATTAAATCTGTTACGAAAAAAGAACTAAACAAAATAAACACAAAACGATCACCTTTAAAAAAGGACGCGTAACTGGAAAAACCGAATGAAAAAAGAATGTTATAAAAACAAATACTTTTTCACACCCAATAAATGTAACGTCAATCGCCATCTTCTGCCATCCGGAATCCTATTACTTTATTGTCCTTTCTCATCGCTAAAGCCCTCTCATTTTCTAACAAATCCACTAATCCCTCGCCTATTAGTGGGTATTATCGCCTTGCTTTGGGAGAGGGGTAAAAGAATAAAAAATGGTAGAGACATTTAACTATGTTCGTTTTAACATGACGGAAAGTGGGACACAGAAACCTGAAGGTGCATCCGAAGACCGTAAGATAATGTCCAAAAAGCAGACATTGAACGTATATAATTTATTTGTACTATGGATCTCATCTTTTGTACTATCATCATATCATCATCATCATCATCATGATCATCATCAGTCCCTCAAATGCTTGCGGAGGTGGGGGTGACCTAAGTGCCAAAAAAACCGACAACCTCCTCCAGGATAATCTGTTGGCGGTGACTCCAGCATTATCCTATCCGTCCACTCTTTGATATTGTCAGGCCAGCTCTTGCGTTGCCGTCCCCGCTTGCGTCCGCCTTCAACGGTGCCATACATGATGGTCTTGCAGAGGCTTTTTTGCCGTGTGAAGTGGCCAAACTCTGTGTTGTAGAGTATTTTTCACAGTGGAGGCTTGTATTTCACTAAGTCGGTCCTAAATTAGGTTCGACGTACAAAAAGTTAGGAACTTGAAATAATAGTTAATGACGCAGCAAATCTAGTTGTGGTGGTTCATACCTTAATGTCCGACATCGACTGACACACCAACTGCACTGAGCCCTACTGGCGACCGCTACTACTACTACTACTTATTATGTGTGGAAGAGTCTATTACAATAGATGTAATGTTCCGGTATAACACTGGACGTCATCCTTAATAACAGCGAGCAGATATTCCCGTCGGCCTACGAGACTTTTGACCTTGCTCCGTCATTGGTTGCGTGCCTCTAGTAAGAGATGCCGTCAACCTTTCTCAAGCATTTTTTCTCGTACGCCTGTATTCTTTTTCCTGTCCGTCGTGGGTATGATGTTAAACTACATACGCATCCTGGGTAAGACGATAAACTACGTCTAACAGCAAGGCCTCTGATCAGAATGTTTAGAGGAACGTGGACCCACGTCTTAATTGCTTGGGTTCCCAGGGTGGTAGCAGCTGTTAGGGTCCTAGCTATGTGCAAATAGATAACCCCCAAGCTGTGATAAAGACACTGTGAAAGTGTAAAGATAATACCAGAAATTCTTTGTAAAAAATTATTACCAGCAATAAATTTTTGAAGAAAACAAATATTACCAGCAGTTTATTTTTTTGAAAAAAAATATATTACCAGCTATACTTTTTTGAAAATAAAAAAAATTATTATCAGCTATACTTTTAAAAAATATTACACGCTATAAATTTTTGAAAAAAAAAATATTACCAGAATAGATTTTTAAAGGAAAAAAAATTATTACCAGCAGGGCATTTTTGAAAAAAATAATACCAGCAATAAAAAAAAAATTGTCGGCATTAAATAAACCATTTAGGTTGATATGCCGTAAAACAAACCCAATCAAACCAAATTTTTCCTGCTTCGACCAGGAGTATCCAAAACTCATACCCGTAGAGAAGGGTGGATAAGACCAGCGTTTTGTAAAGCTTGAACACGATTCGGAAGCTGATGTCACTCATTCATATCCTTTCCAGTCTGGTCATCGTTGTTGTAGAAATCCACACACGGATCGCCACAGCTTACTATAGATGTTATTAAAAATACAACGTTTCGACCAAGTACCAACTGGCCATCATCAGGTATCCAATGCTTTATCTTATATGGAATATCTATTGATTACTGGGCTATTTTGTCACCGTGATGCCGGTTCTTATCCGTTCCTTTTTCTTCTGTGTCGTATCATTTCTGCACAAATTTCTATCCCATGTAGTTCTTGTAATGTTCTTTTTTTTTCTATAGAACCAGTATATATTTTTTTCTCTGTCTAATTCAGGGATTGAAACCGGGAAACACTAGATTACAGTAATATATGCTAACCAACTTCTATATCCACTACGACATCGTCCTGAAGGGCGCCTGATAATTATTTTGTTCTTTTTATGCGTTTAAATTGAATGTGTCGATGTTTGTATATCATGGTTTCGTTTCATAGAGCTTTTGATAATTTTGTATTTTGTGTTTATTGTTTATTGGTTTGGTCTATTTTGTTTTACGGTATATCAACCTCAATGGCTTATTTAATGCCGACAACATTTTTAGGATAGATTCGTATGAATAGAATATGTATTCTTTGGTTTAGATTGGTTTGGTTTATTTTGTTTTACGGCATATCAACTTCAGTGGATTATTTAATGCCGAAAGATTTTTATTGTTGGTAATATTTTGTTTGTCAATTTGTTTATTTCTGGTAATATTTTTCCTTCAAATATGTATTGCTAATATTTTTTTTTCAAAAAAGTATTCCTGGTTATATTTTTCCTCAAAAAAAATGTATACCTGATATTTTTCTTCAAAAACTTATTGTTAGTAATATTTTTTCCTTCGAAAAATTATTGCTGGTGATAATTTTTTTTACAAAGTATTTCTGATATTAAAACCTATTTTTACACTTTCATAGTGTTTTTACCCAGTTTCGGGGTTAACTATTTGCCCATAGCTGGGACCCTAACAGGTGCTATCACCCGGGTCTGAGTGGACCTGGGAACACCAGCAATTAAGAGGTAATTCTACGCTCCTGATTAGAGGCCTTGCTGCTGGAAGTAGTTTATCGTCTTACCCAGGACGCGGATGTAGTTTATCGTCATATCCAGGACGGTATTTTGTGTTTATAGTAACATCTATAATTTATAATAAAGATGAAAACAATAGTGCGAAAAACTTAAGGTGTAAAATAAAAGCAGGAAGTTGTAGAGAGCTATAATCAGCCACGTCCTGAAAGGACATTACATATGAAAGAAAAATAATTCCTTCGCCAGGTCGAAAGCAACCCACTGGAATCACATCGGGCGGTCTGTTTCCACTTCTCGCCGCACGTGGGCCGCACGCTGCAATTTCTACCCGGGCGATTAACATAATGACAACACTTGCGCAATTCAATTCCCATGTGGTTAACATTCCGTCTATTTATTCATATCAAAATAGACGCAAGTTTAATTCCAGCAGGAGACCAAAACACACAGAGTAAACGGTGTTGAGAGAATTGTCTGCGCCAGACAAGCATGTGAGTAGAACGTGGCTGCCTCGGAAAATCAGCATCCAAAAATCAGGCTATTTATTTATTTAATATTTTTTGATCCCCAAATTTCGGGGAGAATATGCAGATATCTAAATCACGAGAAAAATGGAAATGTTTTTTACTGGCACAATTCTGAGACAAGGCTTCGCTAACGGAGCACTCTATAATGACTGATTTCAGTGCACTTGCGAACAGAGCCTGTATACCATTTTCTAACACATAGTTATTGTTGTGGGGCTCTCCCCTTTTTACATAAGATGGACTCGTCCAAAGTATACTTCTACTGACAGAGAGAATACCTGCTGTTGAGATACGTTGCGATACAGTCTCGACGTCTGTCGAACTTTCTGCTTTGCCAGAGAGGAACCCGGACGAGGCTTTGCCGAAAGGGAAAAGTTTCGTCCGGGGAGGTAGACAGGCCCTGAACCCGTCTAGGCGGGTTCAAAGGGTATATTTTTGGCCGAGCCTATGGGCTCGAAGAAACTCACTTTAAACTCGGCCTTGTGCCACATATATTCCTCGTGGGTGGGATATTAAATACCGAGATACGTTGAGACAGGTTGAGAGATACAGAGACAGACACAGGGTTTTTATCAGAGGGTTATACAAGAGTCCAGAGAAAGAGAGATAGAGAGAGAGAGAGATAGGATTACGGTTTTACTTACAGAGACTTGTACATATACTTTCTACTAACCCGCATTCCTGGACTACTGATCTTCACTTCAAGATTTTATTCTTACGTTTAATACAATAATTTTTTCTATCTCAATTACTGGCTTTGTTTATTTATTTGTGCAGGATTCCATTTACGGAATCCACAACAGTAATCTATGATTATTCAATAAATGTACTCACGTATACATATATACAGGGGACGACAGATAAACCGTTGTCTAAATTACGCAAAAATGAAAAATAACACTGACATCTCATTTTAACAGATATAATTACCATTTACATTGTCTGGATGGATTTTCTAATGATCAAAAAAGGGTTTAAAAATTCAGAGTCTTTATAGTTAATCATTTTCTTTTTTTTTTAATGTTTAATGTTAATGACTTACTAAAGCAACAGTAATAAGATGGAGTAAAACTAGTATTATAATAATAGTGAAAATGCTTCATCTAAAAAGAAACAATAGTAATGCGGGATACAACTAACAATAAAATTATATATATATATATATATATATATATATATATATGAACCATGCGTATCTACATATACAGTGTGCGATGGATAAATTGTCTAAATTTTGCAAAAATGAAAATAACACTGGCATCTTATTTTAACAGATATATTTACCAAAATTACACAAAAAATATCTTGAAAAAATAAAGAGAAAAAATATTCAATAAAATCAGCATTGGCTTCAACCACAGCCTTCAGACGACTTCGGAATCTCCTGCAACTCTTTTAAACGGTTTCCTTATTTAAGTTGGTGAATGCTGCCATAATCCTTGTCTTCAGTTCATCTTTGGTGTTACAAGGAGTTTTGTTGGTCTCTCGCTTAACTGCGTCCCACACATAATAATCAAGGGAGGGTGCAGCCTGGGGAGTTAGGTGGCCAGATGTAAGGGGTGATATGGACGCAGAAATTGTCTGACTTCTATGACTGGGTTCTCTTGCTTGTGTGGCAGAGTGTCTGCTGGCAGGGTCTTCCCAGCAGTAACCCGCTTGACCCAGCACTACTTCCTCAAGTCACTTCGTGTTAAATCCGAGGCTCTGTGGGAAGATGTAAGGAGGTATAACGTCGCCATCACTAGTGATCACCCCAAACACTTTCGTAATCATCATTAGATTCATCCCGTTCTTTCCGAATCGTCTGCAATATCCTCAGATTGACACCCACATATTCTGAAATGTTCGTATTGTACATTCGCGCGCGAATGCTAAGCAGTACGCTTCCAAATTCCTTGTGGAGTGAATTGCGTCATGGTGCTATTTTTCCCACAGACGGTGCCCAACTGACCCGACAATACTGTGCAGTCGAAAAAATCAAAAACAAACAATGAGCATGCGCGAAATTAAAAAGATAAAATGGTGACAATTTATCCATAGGAACCTGTATATAAACATATGAATGTTTGTGTGTATGTATGTAAAAAAAAGGCTTTCGAAAAAAATGAATAAATAAAGATAAACTGCTGACCAGTGTATTACGAGAAGATAACTCCTTCAATGAAAGCAGTCTTTATGAATTAAGTGTAAACAAATTAAAATAATAAAGTTCTGTAAGGATTTTACTTTTGAACATCAAGTTTAATTTATTTTCTAATATATATATATATATATATATATATTAATAGAAATCTTATAAGTATAAGAAACTATACTCGCTCGGAGAACCTTCGGTGTATTGATTTGCAAATAAAAAGCCAATACCAAAGGGGCAAAAAGGTATAAAAAAAAAAGAAAGAACCAAGAACGTGTACGTTAACGGAAAATAATCGTCCAGCATGCAAGTCCAAGGCCCAAAGAAAAAACTTGCTACCCGACATTTGGGTGATCACTAGTGATGGCGACGTTATACCTCCTTTCATCTTCCCACAGAGCTTCGGATTTAACACGATTCGCTTAGGTGAAAACTTGGTAGGTTTGTCTGGCTCTCTAGGTTTAGCTATATATATGTATACATGTGTGTGTGTAAATGATGGATTTTTATTTATTAAACCGACAGATTTCACCACTTAAACATAATCTTTAGTGGATACTCATATTTGAGAAGACTCTCCGTTTATTTATTAAAAAGTACATTTTTTTTTTATATTCCACTACCGAACCGAATATTCGAAAAATATTATTAAAGAAGAATATGTGTACTCCGGCATTAATAAATAGACTAATCATCTACTAAAATATAGGTATCCACTAAAAATAACGTTTAAGCAATAATCTGTCGGATTAATAAATAAAACATCCGGGACTTCTTTATAAACAGCTTTCTTTACGTTAGGATACGAAACCGAACAGATCTAATGACGGTTTCACCTACCAAGGGGAAAGCCGGTTCAAATCCCCATCTCTCTCAATATATATATATATATATATATATGAAGAAATATATGGCGTGCTATCTTTATGGTATAATGTGCTCAATATCAGAGATAGGGCGTGTGTAAATAATAAAGTGAACATAGAAGTCAACACTTAGAGGCGAAAGTCTGTTTCATGCTAGATGCAATCGTCAGGGCATATATATATATATATATATATATATATATATATATATATACACAGGGTGTAACGGTATAATTTTTCATCCCACAAAATGTTTAATACCTAAAAATACCACTAAACTAATTCAGTTTGTTTTTTCAAAGTTTTCAGATAAGACGTTTAGTCATCTTGACACCATTTGTCGTAAGGATCACTGAAAAACTCTTTGAGTTATTCAGCTAGAAAGAGAACGGTTTAAAATCATTTTGTGTCAGCCTCACTGTCTTCATAAGCGAGCAACGGAGAGAGGAATAAGGGGTTCAGTAATGGTATCAACCTTCATAATCTAGCTTCAATCACTCTGAGAAAGAGTTGCGTTTATGTGGCATCATTTGAAACGGGAGGGGGCATATATAATATATATATATATATATATATATATATATATATATATATATATATATATATATATATATTACTAAATAAATTCCTGGTGAACAGTAGCCACCACAACTTGAATTTTCATCCGGTTTCACGCTATCATCTGCTGCTTATGAAAAAGTGCATTTTATGCTCCCTTGACAAGTTCACGATATTACATGCATATATTCCATGCACACAACACCCAAACTCACCGAGTGTGTGTTTGTGTGTGTCTGGGGTGGGGTGGGGGGTGTTGGGAATGACTGTCTGGCCAAGATGAAAATGCTGTAAAACCACCATTATTTTGTTGGGCGGGGGTGAACACAAACACCAGAAAAATTTCACAGACCTACTTCGTGCCTTGATATCATGAGAAACTGTAGAACCACAGCAAAGAAACATACTGCTAAAAGCAAAATAACCCTCAACAATAACGGGCCCAAAATGTCTCCCATGATAGAGCGTGTGAATTTGGCAGCGCTGTGCATGGTATCTACGCATCAGCTGCTCTTGTAACATCTTGAACTTGCCAAGTGAGTATAAAAGACCTATTTTAGCAAATAACTGATTCCTACCGCTAGATGATTGCCTGAAAGCGCATGCAGCGTTTAGTTGTAGTCGGCCATTTTTCATAACGAATTTATTTAGTAATATTTATTCTCTGGAAGTTAATATGGTATTGAGCTCTGTTTCTTCTGTGTATCTCCGCACCAGTTTCCCTTGTGAGTTACTCATTTTATTTAAATATATTATATATATATATATATATATATATATATATATATATATATATATATATATATATATATATATATGGTATAAATATGACAATTGAAATCTTAGTTTTTGCCGACGATTTGCGTCTTCCGACTTTATCAAGGCAAACAATTAAAGCGATTTTTTTTTGTTATAGTTACATTAAAGTCATTATTTGAAAAAGAAAGATGCTTCTGCATAATAGCAACCTCCTTAAACTAAGAATTTGATTTTTGCTTTCCATGTCGACAATATAGTTAAATTTCCCATAATGATTATGTGGACATTTTTATACCAATTTGCCTTATCCACAGAATTATTCGGAAAAATTTATTTATCTATCTATCTATCTATCTATCTATCTATCTATCTATCGCAGTCTTTTTATATCTATCTATTTATCAATTTCCGTCTGTTCATATCTCTCTCTCTCTCTCTCTATATATATATATATATATATATATATATATATGTGTGTGTGTATGAAGAAATATACTCTTAAGATGTGCTATATTTATGGGATAAAGTGCTCAATATCAGAGATAGAGCGTGTGTAAATATAAAAGTGAACATTGAAGTTAACACTTAGAGGCGACAGGCTGTTTCATGCTAGACGCAATGGCCTGACGATTGCGTCTAGCATGGAACAGCCTGTCGCCTCTAAGTGTTGACTTCAATTTTCACTTATATATATATATATATATATATATATATATATATGTGACTAAAGAACGCTTAGTGTTGAGCAAGTCTGTAGCCTTGGTGCACCCAAATATAATCTAACATTAGGTGAACGAAAAACCGTGAGGAAAGTTTGCTAATCAACGCATTGTCTTAAATGGTCTTCGTTATTCATGGATATTCATTCACTAGTCTGGCACAAGGTCAGAGTTATATAGGACCGATTGCGGCTAGTAACCAATTCAATGGAAAAGGGGTCGCCGAGTCAAGACTACTATGATGTTATAACTTTAGGCAGCCGTAATGTACATGTGTATGAGATGTCGACGCTTGGCTTCCTTCGCTGAATGACACATATTGAAAACAGATGAAATACTCATAACGCTGAAATTTACCTGCTCCCAAACATTCACTCTTGCCACCCAGAGTGTAAAACCGCCCTCGTTTTATTAGCTAACATCTGGTACTTACAATTACTTATTTGTCTTTTTTTATTATTAATGAGGCACTTACCTTACGGCCAGGAATTATTGAGGAACTATTATCAAACTGTAGTATCTAGTTTTACTATTTCGCTATCCTAGGTATATTTTTTTTTTACTTTTCAAATAAAAATAAATAAAATAAATAAAATTAAATACAGAGAACTGACCGTATATGAAAATAGAATAAAGTTGGTAAATAAACCGACGTGCTGCATGAACTGATACTCTCTCTTTAGGTTTCTCAATCGCCAGTGAAGGGCAACTGAATGAGACTGATGTCGCGTGCTTATTATTTTACAAAACATTGCATCAGCTAAGTCTGATAACCCCTATTTAATATTAGCTCCCTGCGACTTCTGGCTCGTACCAAATCTAAAATCGCCATTGAAAGCCGATTGGAGAGATTTCAGGACATGGACGAGATCAAGGAGAATGAGACGATGTAGCTGATGGCTATCCAGAAAGAAGACTTTACTGAGAGAATTTAAAATTGAAATGGAAAAATGGGACATGCACGAGATCAAGGAGAACGTGACGATGTAGCTGATGGCAATCCCGGAAGAAGACTTTAATGACGGATTTTAAAATGGAAATAGACAGTGGAATGCGTGGTTAAAATTCAAAGAGGATTAATTTCAAGACGTTTTAAGGCGACACTATCTATAAAATCCAATGTCCAGCTCCAAGCCGAAGGATGAGTGAAGGCGAAAAACTGGCGCCTCATAACCAGCTGTTTCAGGTGGACGGAGCTCGACAGCCCAGGAACAGAGTATACCTAGGCGAAGGGAAACCCTGATTTTGAACCTCTGCTGCCTTCTGGTCATATCCAACCGTGGAAGAGACTATAGATATAAAACCCGGAATGGATCCCCGAAGACGATTGGCTGTCAACACTGACAACTTTCCGACAACTCCTACAACCAAGCCGTCCCCAAATATAATGACCTGTATACCTTTGGATCTTGTCGGTATGGCCGCGAGTTCGGGGGGAGGGTGCATACCATTTGGGCAGCACACAGTCTCCACATACCATCGCCTAGGCCTTTGCTCTGGAGAGGTTACTCCAGTTTCACCACCAAAGGAATGACTTCTGACCAATCATGGCGTTACCGTTATCCTACTGTATATAAAATGCTTCGGTGGCATTCATCTCAAGTAAACTCTGACAAGTAAATCTAACTTCAAGCTGGAGAATAGGTGAAGGCGGAAAACTGATTCGGCTATATGGAGCTCAAGAGCCCAGGAAGTCAGTCTATCTAACGGAAGGAAAAACACCGATTTTATACCTCCGCTGCCTTGCGATCATATCCAAATACAAAAAAAAAACGATCTGGATGGAAAACCCGGTGTGGGGCCCTAAAAGCGGTTGGCTGTTAACATCGATAACTTTACGGCAACTCATACAACCAAGTCGTCCCCAAATGTAATGCCCTGTATACCTTTGGATCTTGTCGGTATGGCAACGAGTTCAATTTGGGCAGCACACAGTATGCATATACCATCGCCTAGCCCCTTTGCTCTGGAGAGGTTACTCCAGTTTCTCCACCTAAGGACTGACTTCTGACCAATCATGGTGCTACCGTTATCCCACTCTCTATCAAATGCTTCGGTGGTATTCATCTCAAATAACCTCTGACAAATAAATCTAACTCTAAGCCGAAGAATGGGTGAAGATGGAAAACTGGCGCCTCATGACCAGCTGATTCGGCTCCGCTGCCTTGCGGTCATATCCAAATACAGAAATGTCTATGAAAGTCGATCCGGATGGAAAACCCTAAGTAAATCCCCAAACGCGGTTAACTTTCCGGCAACTCCTACAGCCAAGCCGTCCCCAAATGTAATGCGCTGTATTCATTTGGATCTTGTTGGTACGGCTGAGTGCGGGGTGGGGTATGTAGTCTGGACAGCGCGTGGCCTTCATATACGATCACCCAGGTCTGTGCCTTGGTTTCATCACCAAAGAACAGAATTCTGAGCGAACAAGGCGTTAACTATATCTCCTAAGATAAACGGATGCCTACATAGGTAAGGCACCACTGCCCTAGGTAAGCTATTTTCCATTAACATTAAACAGTTGAAGACTTTTTGAACAAACCTTGTATTTGAAGTAGAACAAAAATAGGCTCGACTAGCGTTTACGAGGCCAACTCTCCTGGAGGAAGACAACAACTTGAATAAATCTGTTGACTAAATGGAATTGATAAACACACCTGCGGTGCTGATAACTACACTAGTAAAGAACGTATTTATAGAAAACCCAAGAATAACTAATAATTTAACCACGCCTCTTAGTGTGTTAGTTCAGCATCATTAAGAAGTTATATTCAACTTAATTAAAATTAAGTTTACTTTTCTAACGTTAATTTCTACTGTCTACAGACATGATGTGACTTCCTTCTGATTTTTCTATATATATTTTCATGGAAACTGCTCTGAGGTGTTTTTTGCCATGGTGTCCTGTCCATGCGAATTTCAGAGTGTTACTAGATTGGCATTTAGGTCCCACCCTTTTACTGTTGAAATAGTTAAATATAACCTCCACTTCTACTCCAACAGTTACTTTTTCCGCACTTCCCGACTATGGAACTCTCTTCCTCTTACTTGCATATATCTGATGAATTACAATTGCTTCTTTTTGATTTTCAGCACAAGTGTTCTTTTTTGTTCTCATTTTTGTTACAGCTTTCTCGTTGTTCAAATGTTACGTCTATGGTATTCTCAGCATCTTTCTCCAAGAAGGTGAATCAATCGAAAAAAAATAAAAATACCGACACACAAGTGTCAAATAAGGCATTCCTGGAAGCTTATTGAATACTAGAATCACATGTGGGGGGATAGAGAGCATAATTGTGACGAAATAGTAACAAGAACGATGGATTTAGTCCTTTACAGTAATGGATATTTAGCAAGTTTAATTGAAACAGTACGCATATGAAAACAGTGATGGCGCCTATCCTGAATCCATTATGAAAAAGGATGTAGAATTAATAAATGCTAAACACTTTAAATACCACAGTGTATAGATCTGTTCTAACCAATTTATAGTATATGAGATAAAGGAATTGAACATAGAATAGGGTGCGATTAGGTTAGTTTTGTCCAACACCGCACGCCACTAAAAGAATGAGAAGAAGAAAAAGAAGAACAAGAACTAGAAGAATGAAAAACAAAAAGAACATGAAGAAGAAGAAGAAGAAGAAGAACAAGAAAAAGAACAAGAAGTAAAAGAAGAACAACAAGACCAAGAACAAGACCAAGGACAAGAGAAAGAAAAAAGAACAAGGATAACGAGAAGAAGAAGAAGAAAAACAAAAAAAAAGAACAAAAACAAGAAGAAGAAAAAGAAGAACAAGAACATGAACAAGAAAAAGAAAAAGAAGAAAAACTAACAAGACGAACAAGAATAAGAACAAGAATAACGAGAAGAACAGTTTCAAGAAGAAAAAGAAATAAGAAAAATAACAAGAAGAAGAAAAAGAAGTATAAGAACATGGACAAGCAAGAAGAACAAGAAAAAGAAGAAAAAGAACAAAAAGAAGAAAAAGAAGAAAAAGAACAAGAATAACGAGAAGAACAAGAATAAGAAGAAGAAAAAGAAAAAATGACCAACAACAACAAGAAACTGAAGAAGAAGAAGAAAAAGAAGAAGAAGAAAAAGAAAACGAAGAACAGGAACAAGAAAAAGAACTAGAAGAAGAAGAAAAGAAGAAGAAAAAGAACAAGAATAATGAGAAGAACGAGAAGAAAAAGTAAAAGAAGCAAAAGCACAAGTGCAAGAAGAACAACAACAAGAAAAATAAATAAAAGACGACGAACAAGAAGAAGAACAACAACAACAAGGAAAAATAAATAAAAGACGACGAACAAGAAGAAGAAGAAGAACAACAAGAAAATAAATAAAAGACGACGAACAAGAAGAAGAAGAACAACAACAAGAAAAATAAATAAAAAACGACGAACAAGAAACAACAACAAGAAAAATAAATAAAAGACGACAAGAAGAAGAAGAACAACAACAAGAAAAATAAATAAAAGACGACGAACAAGAAGAAGAAGAAAAACAACAAGAAAAATAAATAAAAGACGACGAACAAGAAGAAGAAGAACAACAACAAGAAAAATAAATAAAAAGACGACGAACAAGAAGAAGAAGAAGAACAACAAGAAAAATAAATAAAAAGACGACGAACAAGAAGAAGAAGAAGAACAACAAGAAAAATAAATAAAAGACGACGAACAAGAAGAAGAACAACAACAACAAGAAAAATAAATAAAAGACGACGAACAAGAAGAAGAACAACAACAACAAGAAAAAATAAATAAAAGACGACGAACAAGAAGAAGAACAAGAACAACAAGAAAAATAAATAAAAAGACGACGAACAACAAGAAAAATAAATAAAAAAACGACGAACAAGAAAGAAGAAGAACAACAAGAAAAATAAATAAAAGACGACGAACAAGAAGAAGAACAACAACAACAAGAAAAATAAATAAAAGACGACGAACAAGAAGAAGAAGAAGAACAACAAGAAAAATAAATAAAAGACGACGAACAAGAAGAAGAAGAACAACAACAAGAAAAATAAATAAAAGACGACGAACAAGAAGAAGAACAACAACAACAAGAAAAATAAATAAAAGACGACGAACAAGAAGAAGAAGAAGAACAACAAGAAAAATAAATAAAAGACGATGAACAAGAAGAAGAAGAAGAACAACAAGAAAAATAAATAAAAGACGACGAACAAGAAGAAGAACAACAACAACAAGAAAAATAAATAAAAGACGACGAACAAGAAGTAAAACAACAACAACAAGAAAAATAAATAAAAGACGACAAACAAGAAGAAGAAGAACAACAACAAGAAAAATAAATAAAAGACGACGAACAAGAAGAAGAACAACAACAACAAGAAAAATAAATAAAAGACGACGAACAAGAAGAAGAAGAAGAACAACAAGAAAAATAAATAAAAGACGACGAACAAGAAGAAGAAGAACAACAACAAGAAAAATAAATAAAAGACGACGAACAAGAAGAAGAAGAACAACAACAAGAAAAATAAATAAAAGACGACGAACAAGAAGAAGAACAACAACAACAAGAAAAATAAATAAAAGACGACGAACAAGAAGAAGAAGAACAACAAGAAAAATAAATAAAAGACGACGAACAAGAAGAAGAAGAACAACAACAAGAAAAATAAATAAAAGACGACGAACAAGAAGAAGAAGAACAACAACAAGAAAAATAAATAAAAGACGACGAACAAGAAGAAGAAGAAGAACAACAAGAAAAATAAATAAAAGACGACGAACAAGAAGAATAAGAACAACAACAAGAAAAATAAATAAAAGACGACGAACAAGAAGAAGAAGAAGAACAACAACAAGAAAAATAAATAAAAGACGACGAACAAGAAGAAGAAGAACAACAACAAGAAAAATAAATAAAAGACGACGAACAAGAAGAAGAAGAACAACAACAAGAAAAATGAATAAAAGACGACGAACAAGAAGAAGAAGAAGAACAACAACAACAACAAGACGAAGATAAAAAAAAAGAATAAACAAGATTATATTAAGAACTGGATCCCTGTTCTTAAATAGTCTCGAGACATCGAAACTTTCATATGGATGTCATGAATGGCGTTCAGAAATGTCTAAACTGTTACCTGTATATAACCACTTTCTCAGCTCAATGACTAAAAAAAAATTCATTAGAAACAAAGAAAGGGCTACTTGACTGTTACGTGGTATATGTCCTCCTCTATGGCAGCAAATGCTGGACAATCTTCTCAAAGATGACGAAGCGACTTAAAGCAGCACAAATGTGGTTCTACAGAAAGATGCTGAGGATAAGTTGGAACGAACATGTACGCAACGACATATCTAGATTCTCTTGCCTTGTAGGAGAATATAAAAATGAAGAAAATACAAGGAAATTAACCTACTATGTCCCTAGACCGTTTTAGAAATTCAAAATAGAGGAAAGGAAGTTTGGAGAGTCATGAGCTCCTATGTCCTAAATGGATATAGTGATTTTCTAAGCACGAGTTAGATGTGGCACAAGATGGGGCACAAGATGTAGCACAAGGCTGGAAGTATGGGTCACCCAGTGAGGATCAAACTAACTCTCCAGCCGTAATTGATCCTGCTTGCAAATATTATACGATACCAAAGTGTCCGTCCTAAACGGATATGATTTGGAAGAAAAGGTTAATGGAGAAGTTGCGGGTTAATTAAGAAGAAGAAGAAGAAGAAGAAGACAAAGGACATCAACAAGAAGAACAGGAACGAGAAGAAATAGAAGAAGAACAAGAAGAAAAAAAAGAACGAGAATAAACAGAAGAAAAAAAAAGAACAACAACAAGAAAAAGAAGAACAAGAACATGAAAAAGAAGAAAAAGAAAAAGAAGAAAAAAGGAAGAAGAAAATGAAAAAGAAGAAGAAAAAGAACAAGAACATGAACAAGAAGAAGAAAAAGAACAAGAACAAGAAAACGAACAAGAAGAATAAGAACAAGAATAAAGAAGAAAAAGAAAAATAACAAGAAGAAGAAAAGAAACAAAGATAGAAAGAAACAACGACAGAAAAGAAACAAAGATATAATGCTGAAAATATTTGTTGTCTAAAATAGATGCATCTTTATAATTAAGCCACCGATTTATTGATTTATCTGTATTAGTATAAATCATATTTAATTTCGGTTTTGGCGAATATATCTTCTTTGCGAAGCAATCGCGAGCGGGAGAAGCCTGCTAGTTATATATAGTTTAATATTAATATTTATAAAGTATAATATAATTTATAATAGTACATCATGTCATATATTTTATAATAATATTTATGTATAATTTAATAATTATTAATTATAATTAAGTAGTTAATAACTCGTAAAGTGTTAACACGCCATAAAAAAATAATAAACAAATCATCTAGTACAAGCACCAAATGAGTATTAACAGTCTGCATGACTGCATTGCTGACCATTATTCCATAATTGAGCACAAAGTTTATTCGCTGAAGCTCTCGCTATAGAAGGATGGTGTTAAATGTTATTGGAATTTATGGGGTTTAATCTCAATACGTGCAAAAAACGCCAACGGCATAGAAAATGCCTGTTGATCATGAAAAAAAAAAGAAACATTATTAGGTTGAGTCAAATATACATTCCGTTAGATAGGGACCAACTGAAATGACAAATTAAACATCCTAGCTACTAATTACCTGTTCCCGTACAACCATCCACGTTAAGCAACGCCGGACTTGTTCAGTACCTAGACGAGTGATCGCTTGGAAATACTAGGTGTGGTAGTGACCGCTTGGGAATACTAGGCTTGGATGTGCGGGTGGTGTAATGGATAGTTTCAATTCCAGTTGGATTCGTTTTATTCACTTTCGCGCACAAACTCTTGGGAAAAGGTATGACTCGATGAAATATATATATATATATATATATATATATATATATATATATATATATGTATGTGTGTGCATGTATGTATCTGTGTGTGTCTGTTGAGCTGTTGATTTTGTTTAACAGCATATCAACACCTTCATGTTATGTAATGCCGAAATCTAAATAATTTGAACGCGACTTTATACTTTCAACTGCAGATATTTTGTACATTATTTTATACTTTAAGTGCAAATGCGTGTTTTTACGATATATAGTTTGTAAATGATAGAATGTATTTGTTGTTGGTAATTATTTTTGTTTTAATGTATTGCTGGTAGATTCAGTCTGAAATGTATTTTTGGTAAGTATTTTTGTTTTAATGTATTGCTGGTAGATTCACTACAAAATGTATTGTTGGTAATTTTGCTATAAAATGAATTGTTGGTATTTTTTTGCTATACATATGTACAGTTGTGTTTTGTTTTGGCGTTCACTATTTAAAATAGCTGGGAGCCTAAGTGGTACTACCACATGGGAGGTACCTGGGAAGAGTAGCAATTAAGAAGAGGTTCCATGCTTCTCAAATTCTCCAATCTCCCTATCAGAGGTCTTGCTGGCGGATAGAGGTTATCCTCGTATCCAGGAAGGCCATATATATATATATATATATATATATATATATGATGAAGGTCGGAGAGACTACATATCGAAACGTATCAACCAAAGTAACAAATATGGAAGTCGTCGTCCGAATAATCCAGCAATATTAACATGACTTCGGATACGAATGTCATCCATTAAGTGGAATACGAGAGAGGACACGAGCCAAAGTAGTGGGTAACCAACAAAAAATGGCGATACTAGTTCGAGAAAATAATTCCCAAATGTACTCGGATACTCTTCTGAACTCTATCGAGATATAAAAGTGAAGATTAAGCAGCCCCCGCTCAAATATTACGACAGTGTTCCATTTTCAGTTTGATTTGTAAAAGGACAGGGTTGCATGAGAAATCAGGTACTTATTGGAGCAGTACAGGGAGCTGACCATTTTTCCTCCACCTTTGGCGATGGATCGTATGTAAGCGTTCCATTTGAGGCCATAGGTGAGTTTAAGGCCCAATAGTCTCACAAAGGAAACCCTGCCCGTATCTGGCGGAAGTTCGTGGTGTGGCGACCCTTGATCATCTCCGCCCTTAAGAGACATGACATTAAAAAGAATTATTTTAGTGCTTGTAAAATTTAAATAGCATAAAGTCGCTCCAGAATGAATTTTAAAGATGGACCCAGAAGTGTAGACTTCCGTCAAGAAAAGGACTGGTGACACTTGATTTTAATGCTTGTAAAATCTCAATAGTTTGACTAAGCTAATTCGGAACAGATCCAAAATGTTCACTTAATACAAAGCCCAAGAGCCACTCAAACTAGAGGGTTACTTGTGTGGTATTGTATGAGCGTAAGAAAGGGCAAGAGATGACGTTCTACAGAAAAGATAGCGACTAACTCCTGTTGAGATTTAAAAACCAGAATCGAATAAATAAATTTTAGAAGGAACCGGAAATCCAATCCTGAACAGGAAACTAGGGATAAACCTCGAAAGAACGGGGAGGAGCTTGAGCCGAACGATGGGCGAACCTATTCTGCTCCTTGTTCCGAGTTCAGTCTCAGACGTTAGAAGTAGAGTTCAAATTAGTACAATAAAGGCAATGGGCTTGTGACATTGATAGTTTCGTGTTTTTTAACATTTTTGTAGATTGTTTCAGTTCATTTCCGAATAGATTCGAAAGATGAACTGAGAAAGAGTAGTCTCCCGCCAAATAACGGACTGGCGACACTCACTTGAAAAATTTGGATCAGTCAGTTGAGTGCCATACGCGTGCTTGGACGGCCATGTTTCTTTTGATTCATGACTGGCTATGCAGAAGATTTCCCCGCAGTAGATTGCCCTTTCTTTCTGGGAAAAACTGGTCGCCAATCAAGGCTATAGAAACAGTCTGGGATGTTATTCCACCCATAGCTGGTCGTGGTGGGGACAAGTGGCGGATTCATGCCTATTCCAAGGTGTCGTTGCGCGTAAATGAATGTAATAAACCTGACTGGAATTTGAACCCGGCTCTCCAATTTCTTATTCCGAGCCATTATCCATTACATCATACTGCACATCCCAAATTTAGATAGTGTGATGAAATCATTCTAGAACAGATTCTAAAGAGGAATCGGGATCTGTGGTAACGGGTTGGTGACACTCGGTAACAAAGTCTTCTAAATTAAAAAGGAAAGAAAGATGTTTTTATTGACGTTTACGGCAATCAGTATTTTCAAAACGATCACTATTTTTCTTTTTTTATTTTTGCCTTACTTTTTAATTTTTTTTTTTTTTAGTTGTTTTTTTTTTTTAAATTACCATCTGGAAGCAAATGTCCGAATCTGATCTTGAAAAACCTAAGAAAGGAATAAATGATAGCAGAAATACTTAAAGTTGAAAGGTTGATGACGAAGTAGACATTTTTAAACTTTCATGTGTGAAAGATTCGTTTTTTGGGGTTTTTTTTTTCCTTTTTTTTTCCTATTTTTTCCTTTTTTTTTCCTTTTATTTTTCCTTTTTTTTTTGTGGTTGTTCTTCTTTTTCGGTCTCTTAATTAGGATTTTCTCTGACCGTCCCTCGCCTATCAGTCTTTCAACCTCTCTTGGGCATACGACATATTAGTCAAAAGAGGCTGAAGCATCCGCGTCTCATTGTGGGATACAAATGATAAGTGTGCGTGAAAAGAGACGGGGAGGGGTTAGCTGAGAAAAGACGAGACAGACACGCTCTGATAATAACGCGTTTTTTTTTTCTCTAAAAGGGCAATTTATTCTCACGCACACATACATAACATGCAAAACACACACAGTGGCACATACAGTGAACACACACTCACTAACACACGCAATGGACAAACGCTCACAGCCACGCCACATACGCATATGAAACATACACAAAAAAACACACGTGACATATATACTCACAACACTCACAAGTCTCATACACACACCGTACACAACGCGCTTGCAATAATCACATACGGCTAGAATGGCAACACACACACAAACGGCGCACAGAACACATACACGACGTATACGCACACTCAAAAAATACTCCCAAAAACACATACACAGCACGCTGGAACAGAACACACGGCACGCATACACAAGGACATTCATAAAAACTCCGCAAAAACAGACAATGCATATATATATATATATATATATATATATATATATATATATATATATATATATTCATCGAGTCATACCTTTTCCCAAGAGTTTGAGCGCGAAAGTGAATAAAACGAATCCAACTGGAATTGAAACTATCCATTACACCACCACGATTGCAACTGAGTTGTGGATTCGATCCTCACTGGGTGCTTCCTACTTGCTGCTTTGTGTCACATCTAAGATACATTTAGAAAATTTTAGGGCGCATCAAGCCAGCGTAATGGTTAGCAAGCTTGTCATACTACAACAATTACGACTGAGTAGTGAGTTCGATCCTCACTGGGTGCTTCTTACTTTCGACTTTGTGCTACATCTAAGCTACACTTGGAAAATCACTAAGATTTGCTAAAAAATGATCATACATAACGAAAAAATTCCCCGGGATATATTGTTCTAGTTCCACGTGCCGTGCCGCTTCTGGATCTCTCAGTTTTTTCCTTTAACTCAACTCTACATGATTTTTTTGTTCACCACTGTTGTAGCCTGGTATTGAACTCACAACCCTTTGGGTCAAATTTACTGGATCTAACCAACGTCTTTATGCACTGGGCGATGTGTTCTGAAGAAGGCTGGAGCGTGCAACGACCGAAACGTTGTGAATATGGCAATGAAGATACGGATAACAGTCCGAATAATGACAATAATGCAAGTAATTTACAATACCTCATCTTAGAGATATAGATACATAAATAAAAATTATATTAACTCATCATAAATGGTAATGCTTACTACAATTCAGAGACCTTCGGTATTTAAAAAATAATTTAGAATTTTTTGGTGGGTGTATAAATGTGCTAATTTTTTGTAAATACAGATGTCACTACATGATATTATCACAAACTAAAAGCTGTGACTATAGTAAACTGAAAATATATTAGTAATTTTCTAACATTTTCTCACAAAATATTTTCGTAGTTAAAACTATAAAGCATAGGTATCTAAAATTCAATTAGTTTACTTAAAATAGTTTCCTAAGTATTAAAGATTAACAGTCGTTAAAAATATAAATAATTCACATTTTCCTGTCAAGTAATATTTACAGATATATCCCCCTAGAAAAAATTCCAAAAATAATTCTATCGAAATAGTTGTTAGTACTTCATAAAAACGCCCATCTTCGTGTTAAAAATGCTTTACTGTAATATTTGTTTAAAATAAGTTTAATTAAACTTTAAATCAGTTAACTTTACTAAAATAAAGTTTCCGGAAATTTTTTTTTTTTTTTTTTTGTTTTTGAAAGATTTTTAATAAAGATAATTAGGCTTCATTATAATCCAATAATTATCTGATTTTTTGCAAGAATTTCGAAATAAGTGTGTTTTTCACAGAAAAAAAAAAACATGTTAAACATTCGAATACTAATTTATGAAGGTCCTAAAAATGCTAAAATACAATTTAATAAAAAATCCTCTGTTGTGTATCTGAAAATAGGTCTATGTCATCATCATAGTGTTGTTTTTTATAGTACAAAATATTTTTGCGTTCATTATATTTCTAAGACATAACTGTTGCCTTCATCTGAAAATAACATTTTTACGTGTGAAGTAAAAACAAGTCCCAGATGACGACATTCTGCTAATATCGAAAATACTCGAAATAAAATGGATATGCATCAACATGGTAAATTTGTCTTTCTTTATTAAGGATACTAAGAAACTTGTTCGTAATTACGAGAGGATCCTATTAAAATAAGTAAATAAAACTTGCCTAAATTATTTAATTTGGCATGCTAATATATATATATATATATATATATATATATATATATATATATATTAGCATGAAATTATATATATATTTATATAATTATATATATATAATTATATATATATAATTATATATATATAATTATATATATATAATTATATATATATAATTAATTATATTTACAATTAATTATATATATAATTAATTATATATTATTAATTATATAATTATATATTATTAATTATATAATTACATATTATTATATTTTATATATATATTATTATATAATTATATTTTATATTATTATATAATTATATATTATTAATTATATATAATTAATTATATATATAATTATATATATATATATATATATATATATATATATATATATATATATATATTATTTTTATGAAAAAATTATAACATAAGTATGTTATAAAATCACTACAAAAATAGCCATTTTGTTTCAACACATTGGTGTCTTATCAAGTGATGATGAACATCATCCTTGATAAGACACTTGATGTTATAACATACTTATTTTATAATTTTTTATAAATAATAATTATATCTGCTCTACTTTTGTATTGAGCACTCTTTTAAGAATAGTAATTGTTGGTTATTGGTATTCATTCCGTATATACCAATTATATACTTATATATATATATATATATATATATATATATATATATATATATATATATATATATATTATTAATTATTCCCTGACACTCCGGGTAGATGAAACCTTGGTATGTTTATCTCGCTCTTTAGGTTTAATTAGCTTTGCTCTACTTAGCTTTACTTAGTTATTTTACATATTCTATCGTTTTTTTTTTTCTTTGGACTCTGAACTTGGATGTTGACGATTGTCTTCGTACCTGTTCTCTGTTCTTTCTTTTTTTGTATTTTTTTCCTTGGATATCAAAATACCCAAGGTTTTCAGGACGAGAATAATTTCTTATATTTATAAGATTATTACTATTATATATATATATATATATATATATATATATATATATATATATATATATATATATACCGGATGTAAAAAACGAAATTGTCCAAAATTGTCAAGTTGTTAGAACTCTTATATCATTAGAATACGTATATTATAGAAAAGAACAGAGTTATCTTACTGGAATTCTCCCAGGTTTTTATATCCCTATTTGACTCTACTTTGAGCAATGAGAATGTATAATTACCCTTCAAGCTGCAACAGAGGAATATGAAATCGATCATAAGCGAAAATGACAGGTTCATTATTAATTAATAATAGCTAAAGATCGGAAGTTCATGATGGATTGAAATAATATATATATATATATATATATATATATATATATATAGTTAAACCTAGAGGACCAGACAAACCTACCAAGGTTTCACCAAAGCGGATCGACAGGGAAGTCTGGCTCTTTGTATTGAGCACTTTATTTAGTTATGTTGGGTACTCGTATCGGTTTTTTTTTCTTTGGACCTTGGACTCGTCTGCTTTATTTTTTTATACCTTTTTCCCTTTGGTATTGGTTTTGTATATACTTATAAGATTTCTATTATATATATATATATATATATATATATATATATATATATATATATATAGAAAATACATACATTTTATACCTTTTTTTTCAGTACACCGAAGGTTTTTCTGAGCAGTATAGTTTCTTATACTCATAAGATTTCTATAATAAATATATATATATATATATATATATATATATATATATATATATATATAATTTCAGGATAATTTTCCAATTTATTCAAGATGATTTTCGACCTCTTCAACCTCAACAAGTTTTCGTCGTGAGGTAACAAAGTGCCTCAGAGGTTTCAGACACGATTTCCTTTTCAAGTTTTTTTCACTGCTCTTTGAACTGTCATAGGTGAAATTTATCTCTAATGTGTCAAATGTCTCAAATAACTTATAAATTGAGTTGGATCTTTTCTAATTGATCTCTTTAACTCTAAGTTGAAATAAAGATCCCACTTCCTGTTGTAACCTTCTGATCCCATTTTCCTCTCTACTGTTTCCTCTTTTTTAAAACTTATTCACCGTTCTCTTGATTGTTCTTGAAGGGACTTTGAAGATGGAAGCCAATGTATGAATGTTGGTACCATTACTGAAGGCTTGACACAAAACGATTTTGCCCTTCTCTCTTCCCAGTGACTCTTACGACAAATGTTGTCAAGGCAGCTAAAAGAAGAGACTCAGACGTAATTAAAATAATCCAACAAGAATTGACATGTTGTGAAATCAACCCGTCAAACATTACGACTGAATAGTGTGTTATATCCTCACTGAGTTCTCCATAAAAAAAATCCAGCATTAAATAATCCAACAAATGTCGTAAAATCAAATATTACTACATTTTTTTAATCATTTCACCCCAACTAAGCCAATAAAGCCACTAGGACGCAAACGATTACTGATTATTAAAGAATATGAGAAACATTACTATTAAGGAGAAAGGACAATAAAAAACGGGGCTTAAGACGACAGAAGATAACGATTGATACTGCAGTTAATTGTTGAAGATCAAAGTTGAATTGAAAGCAAGAAGCCGGAAGACAGATCCACAAGCGAGAAGTGAAATAGAAGAAACTATTAGTATAGAACTTGCGGTTACATCTCAGCATTTGAACTGTAATATAATGAAACCCTACCGCCAATCTAATACTGCGCTTAAGTCTAAGTACCATAGTAGAAAGTACATCGGAACAATTACCATGAAGCTATTTACAGAAAAGACAGAGGAAAGCTACATCACGGCAGTTGGAAAGGAACTGAAGCCGAGATACCAAGTCAGGACCAATAACAATGCAGATTCTTCTTTAAATATGATCAAGAATCTCTAAATATGTATCTGGAGAACCAAAGCAGACGATCCAATAATATTCAACGCTAGGACCACTGATAGAATTATAAAGTAAAACTGTAACAGCAAAATTCTCCATCCCACAAAATTTTTAATATCTAAAAAAGACACTAAACTAATTGAGTTTCTTTTTTACAGGTTTTCATATATGTTTAGGCATCCTGACTCCACTTATCATAAGAAACATTGAAAGAGAACAAGACAAAATCGTTTTTGTGTAAGTTCCACTGTCTTCGCAAAGGAACAATGGTGAGAGGTAAAGATCATTCAGGCCTTCAGCAATGGTACCAACATTCATACTCTGGCTTCCATCTTCAAAGTCTACACGAACCACCAAAAGAACGGTAAATAAGTTTAAAAAAAGAGGGAACAGTAGACAGGAAAACTGGATCAGGAGGTCACAACAGCAAGAGGCACAATCATTTCAACTTAAAGAGTTAAAGAGATCAATTAGAAAAGATCCAACTCAATCCATAAGACGTTTGGCACGTGAAAGAGATCCAGCTATGACAGTCCAAAGAGCAGTGAAAAAAAAACTTGAAAATGAAATCCTACATGAAACCTCTGAGGCACCTTTGTTACTCCAGGACAAAAATTAGAAGGTTAGAGAGGGCTTGGATCATCATGAATAAGTTGGAAAATAATCCTGGAGTAATATATATATATATATATATATTGGAAATTTATTTTAATACTCAATGAGCTTCTGAGCTATGATTAATTAATAATGAATATGTCCTTCGTTTCTGATCGAATTAATCACGATTCTTCTGTTAAGCTTGGAGAGTAATTATACATCATTTTCGCTTAAAATAGAGTCGAACAGTGTTATAAAAACCTGGGAGAATTACTGTAAGATATCTTTAATCATTTCTAAGATACAATTGTTCAAATCTTAATCTAACTACTGAACAATTTTGCTTTTACACGATCTGGATAATTTTGTTGTTATACCCAGTACGGCAGAGTTAAGCAAGCTGCTGACTTAGCAACGGATTCGATATACTCTTTCCACTTCGTGTCAGCTGAATACGTCTGTCCCAGAAGGTGCAATGAGTCGCACTCCCGTAATTTAGCATAATTCATGCTGATGGAAGGTAAAAACGATTCCCTCTGACGAGTATTATTAGAGCGTAGTTTCGTTTTTGAGGGGTTAAAATAAACAAGCCACCCCATGCTCCAATTAGCAAAAGATTGTAGGTAATTTGCAGAATGAGGATATAAATCCTCACCGGTTGCCTCATGCAAAATCCAATATGAAAAAACGCAAAAGCTTTGACGTCGTAAAATCAGCCAACCTTACATTACAATTCAATGGGCAGTTAGATCATCAACGGGTGCCCGATAGAAAATCATTAAATGATTGTACAAGGGTCGACACGTGTTAACATCAACCAACCTAATGTTACTAAAGAACAGTGAGTTAAACATTATTAACATTATATAACCCATCAAGGGTTGACATGTCCTAAAATCAAGCAGCATAACATTAATATTGAATAGTGATTTCGATTATCAGCGGATACCAGAAACTATAGTGAACATTAAAAAACCCAAGCATAGTCAAGTTAAATCAACCAACCTAACTGAATGGTGAGTTAAATCCTCACCGGGTGCTTCGTGCAAAACTTCACATTAATAACCCAACAAGAGTTGACATGTCTTAAAATCAACCAACCTAGCATTACAACTAAACGGAGTCTTACAACCTCAACGGCTACCCCATAAAAAATACAAAAATAAATAACCCCAAAAAGGTTGACGTATAATTAAAATCAACCACCTTTTATTTCTACTGAATGGTGAGTTAGATCCTCACCATATGACCACTACAAAAATCAACATTACATGATGCGACAAGGGTTGACATGTCGTAAAATCAACCAACCTACCGCCCTGTCGGCCGGAGATTCAAAATACGCCGACTGTACCATTGCAGAGGGGTAAGACCCCACTAAAATGAAGCGTCCTGGTTAATAGGACAAACTATATCCGACTGCAAGGCATCGAATTAGGAGGTTTTGAGGAGCATGGAACCACCTCCTAATTGCTGGTGTTACCAGATCCATTTTGACACGGGGTGGTAGCACCTGTTAGGGTCCCAGTATGGGTAAATAGTTAACACCAAACTTGGGTCAAAACGCTATGAAAGTGCAAAAATAGGTTTTAATACCAGCAATACATGTTTTTTGGTAAAAACATTTTGCCAACAATTCATTTCATTTTCAAGAAAAAAATAATTACCAGCAATACATTTTTGAAAAAAATATTACCCGCAATACATTTTTGAAAAATTATTACCAAAAATACTTTTTGGAAAAAAAAAATCTTATCAGCATTAAATACCCCATTGAAGTTGATATAACATAAAACAAACCAAGCCAAATCAAACCTCAACCAAGCTAACATTACTCCTGAAGAGTGAGTCAGAGCCTCACCGGGTGCCCCATACAAAATCCAACATTAAATAACTCAACATGAGTTAACATATCCTAAAATCAGCCAACGCAACATTACCCCTGAACACTGGATTATATACTACACATTAAATAAAGCAACAAGGGCTTGACATATCAGAAAATCAACAAACGTAAACAACGCTTCGAGGGACATAAAGTGTGTGTGTTCTTTTTTTTATTTTCTCATGGTAATTACTATATTGTCAATTTTTTTTTATGACATGTGTAAACTAGTGTTAACAGATGTCTTGGCGTAGGATCGTTGTCAGCGAATTTATTGTGGTTGCTCATTCTCAGTGAGTTCGATCTTTAGTAGGGGCACATACAAAAAACCGGTTTAAAATAATTTCAAATAAAAACCAAACGATTCTCTTATGCTTTGAAAGAATCTGCGAGCCCGAAAAAAACGAATTCTGCTAACACCGAATATGAATCTATTGTTATGAAATCGACAATATCCGACAATTATTTTAAGACATTTTTTTTTCATGGTTATACATTCTTTTTATAGATACAAATATTTAAGTAAATGCTCTATTTATAATAAACAGTATTAAACAACATTTACCTCTGTGGCTAAATCGGTAAAAGCACGTCAGGCTATATAACGGTTACGTATAGGATACAGGTTCGATTCCTGCCGGAGGACGCATATTTTCTATGACAATTTCTCGGACATTCAGGCCGATAAATGTTGGTTAATACTGTTTATTATAAACAGAGCATTTACTTCAATATTTGTATCTATAAAAAAGAATGTATAAACATAAAGATGTCTTAAAATGTATTCTTACTTAATATAATATTGCAACTTAAAAATATACAAATAATTAGAATAATTATAAATTTAAATTGATCAATATATTTTGGAAAGTAATAAATTGTCTACCCGGCGTTGCGTCTTCATTTTCGTTCGCGTCGCTGTGCATCAGAAACTGGAAAAAGACCGTTGCACGTTCACAAAATAACGAAAGAGTGAAATAAACGCCACAGCTAGAAATTGCAATAAAATTCCGCTGTTTTATTCGAGTCTTCGCGTGCTAGGTCTGGGTACGTAGTTAGGCAGATATGTAGAAAGGTGACACTTGGGACAATTTCTGACATGTCGGATTAATAGATCAGCTCTCCCTTTCGATTTTCCTACAAACTCTCTACTCAATATCGTGACGCGTAGCTGGCAACAAGAATGGGCCGCATCGGAACTACAGTCTGTCGCTTGCCGAGAATGTGGTTTAATATAGACCAGCAACCGGAAATCATGAATTTCCAGCTTGTTATCGCTTGATCTCTAAAGCTCTCATTTATTTATTTGTTTCCCTTCGGTCAGGTGGGTGCTGCTTAGAAGAACCAATATCAATGACGCCCTTGAAATAGAAACATTTGGGCTCGAGGTAAAATTACACTTTCTTTTTCTATGTGGGTACCCCTTGGGAGTGTCACAAACATATGATATATTACATTAACTGCACACCAAGAATTTACAAAGCTTTTGACAAGGTGCTTTCATCCAGTATCAACGAAAATTTTTAAAAAAACCGACTCCCAAGAGAATGCTTCCCTGATCTCTACAATCTTAACCTGTTCAAGTCTAGGGTTAACAGTTATCTTCCCCACATATACGCATAAAATGTCCTTCTTACTTTGTAACACTTTACCTCAAGTGGCTACCGGGCCTTGGAGAGGGTAAACATCATGATAAAAAACGATATGGCGAGGATGGAAAAGAGCAAATATTTTGTTCATGAAACTTAATATCTATAATAATTATTTTTTTTTTTAAATGTATTTTCAAGTTAATAAACTGTGTGAAAATTTTGGTAATACAATAAAATGTATGTAATTTTCAGATTATTAAATAAAAGTCTTTTTTCTCAGTCCGAAAATTATTGTTATTTTTCTCCCAAACAAATCGTAAGCCTTTAAAAAAAATGGATACTGAATTGTCAGATGAGAATTTGAAAACCAAGCCTTAATAAAAAAAAAAAAAATAAATTTCGCTATTTGCAACATTAGCGGTTGCCTCCATGTTTTTTTTTTAATAAGCTGCTAATTTGGTTTATGATGAAAAGAATGTCACGACAAACTTTAAAACCTTTTGGTTTTCAAATGTAGCCCAGTTGGTGACATGTGCCAAAATGTAGCAGCTCTAGGTTGGGTTGCCTGATTCTAAGCCTGGGACGTTTTTGTAAAAGGTGATGATTTAGAAGCGGGTTATTTTTTTTCTTTCTTTGAAATACAAGAAAATGTTTTTATAATTCATAAATTGACACGAAGGAAATTATGTACGAAGGAAAGAGAAATAAATAAAAATTGCAATGTAAAAAAATAAAATATATATATATATATATATATATATATATATATATATATATATATATATAGAGAGAGAGAGAGAGAGAGAGAGAGAGAGAGAGAGATATTCGAGCATTGACGCTATGTAATTTTTCATGTTTATATATATATATATATATATTCTATCAATCTATCTATTTTATATATATATATATATATATATATATATATATATATATATATATATAATGTGTGTGTGTATATATATATATTATTTGTATTTTATATATGCGTACTTTATTGAAGCCCTAAATATCAGCGATAGAGCTAGCATATTTAGTTGCGTTGATATGAGTTTTGTGACCCTTGGTTTCACGCCTTAGCGATCGTTAGACAAGCTCAAAGTGCGTGATATTCAGGGTCACAAACTCACATCAACGCAACTCTCTCCATATATATATATATATATATATATATATATATATATATATATAATTATTTAAAACTCGCGACATAAGAGGTCTCATGTTTCAAAACAAGAACCGAAAACTTCAATATAATTATTTGAATTAAATTGAGTTAAAGCAAACTCTGTTCCATCTTCAAGCGAATTTTTTTTTGGAATGACGTATTTCTGAAATTTACGTGTTTTAATAATTGAAATCAAAATTTCCATGGTAACAGCTAGGGCGAATTGTTTAAATTGGGTAGGCGTGTGTTGGGTGTTAATAAGTATCACTATAGGGTTACTTTCATAGATGTCAAGTAAGGGTAAGGTGGGGTGTCTAAATTTGAAACGGAAGATATTTTAGCCTAGGCTGGTTTACGTGTCTATTGAGATTTATTTATTTTTTTATTTTATTTCTTTATGAAAGGGATTTGTGCATATATAAAAAAAAAGAAAAAAAAACTGCCGTAAGATTTGTTTTTTGACGGCTTCATAAAGGGTTATCTTTTTTGTAGGGCATTTAAACTATTTATTTGAGCTATGAATTATAAAAGTTATTATATTGTATGCTTGTTTTTAGCTAATTATTCAAACCAAGAATTTGATGATGTCGACAAAAAAAACGTCTATTGTTTAATAGATTATTATTATTTAGAAACTTGGAAATAAATTTGGGAATAATCGAAATTAATTTTTTTTTTAAGCGTTTCACCCCAAGCAAGGCGAGAAGCCACTAGGACGCAAGGGGTTACAGAAAATTTAGAGCAAGATCAGATAGGAGTGATAGAAGAAAGGATGAGGAGAAGGGTAGTGGATAGATCCAGGCAACTGGAGATGTCGATTGACATTACATTTGAATAGCTGGAGATTATAGCTCTCAGTGAAACTGGAATAGGGAAGGGAGTTCCACAGGCGAGAGGTGCGAGACATGAAGCTATTGGAGTAGAAGAGACGGCTACATTTAGGAGTTTCGACAGTGAAGGGGTGAGAGCGGGCGCTTGAACTCATGAAGTCTGGGAACTAGCAAATGCAGCTCCTTGGAGCAATTGCCATGAAAGTATTTGTAAAACAGACAGAGAGAGGCGGCGGCGCGTCTGTGAGAAAGTGACTGCAGACGAGATGCCAGATCAGGGCCAGTTATATTGCATATCCGCCTCTGGAGCCTATCAAGAACCCCGAGGCAAACGGAAAGGGCTCCCGACCATATATGGCAGCAATACTCCATGCAAGGGCGAATTGTTGATTTATAGATCTGGAGGAGAAAAATTTCCTGGCGCGGCACAGGGAGCCAACTTTCCTTGCGGTGGACGAAGCAATTGACTCAATGTATTTGTTCCATCTCAGGTCAGCAGTCAATGTGAGACCGAGCACCCTCAGAGAGTTGCTCTCGAGAAGTTGAGCATCAGATATTTGCGAAATCCGGTGAAAGTCACCCATGAAATAAAAATAATTGTTTTATACGGAAAGTAAGGACCTACGTACATCAAATTGTCTTAAAATTAAGTAGCGACAGAAGAATTATCCCTGAACTTTTAAAAGAGAAGCTTAAATATCAACGTAATATTTAATGCAGCGATTAATTTTGAGTTCTTCTGTAGTTTATTATTGCCTATCGCATAGGGCAGCATTATGTCTCGCAAAAAGAAATCTCCGTTAACAGAGGACCATATTGCAGTCAAACAGCCAAGGCTGCAGCGAGCAAAAGAAAGTTCTGTGCAAATGAAAACCCAGATCGAACGGTAGCCAGGAAAACTTCCAATGCTGTGAATATGCAAGACTTTGAGACTGAAACTCCTGAACAAGTCGAAGGCCTAACCAAGAGCCCTCTGCAGGAGGTAGCTTAAATGTCGCCCGATAGTGCTGCTCTTCTGCTAGTATGTAATAAACGTGAAACATGTTAAATTGAAAAACTTTTCTCATGTGTTCTTTATCGTATCATTCTGTTGAATTCGATCCATATTTGATCCCAACTCAACACACACACACACACACACACACACACACACACACACCTATATATATAGGTGTGTGTGTGTGTGTGTAGTACAGGTAATTGATCCACTGGTATATAATCCGAGTGGATCCTAGTAATATTAATGATTAAAACTAATCCACAGAGAGCTTGATGCATTTATTTCAACAGAGGAAGTACTTTTTACAGCAAAGAAACAAAAATTACCTCAACATCAGAATAGACTATTTCAAACCGTTCCTAAGAGACTTAGAGACTGAAGAAAGCCGTTAAGGAACGGTTTGAAATAGTCTTTTACAATGTTGAGGTAATTTTTTGTTTTTTTTTTGCGCTAAAATATATATGTTTTAAGACATTTTTTTTATGTTTATACGTTCTTTTTATAGATACAAATATTTAAGTAAATCCTCTGTTTATAATAAACAATATTAACGACATTTACCGACCTGAATGTCCGAGAAATTGTCACAGAAAATATTCCTCCTCCGACAGGAAGAACTTGTATTCTATAAGGAACCGTCATACAGCCTGACGTGCTTTACCGATTTAGCCACAGAGGAGCGTTTCGGTTAGCAACGTCGATTTTACTGTTTTTAAAATAAAATAATTTTCTCTCGTACATTCATATCTGCTCGATACGTATCCAAATGTAAACAAATGACGTCACACATTATGAAATGGATAAAGTCCTACAATTATTTTAAGACATTTTTTTTATGTTTATACGTTCTTCTTATAAATACAAATATTTAAGTAAATGCTCTGTTTATAATAAACAGTATTAACGACATTTACAGGCCTTAAATATTTTTTTATGTTTTTCTTCTTTCCATCTTTCCATTCTTTCTTTCTTTCTCATTCTCTTCTACATTCCTCCCTTTCTTTCTTCTTTCATTTCTTCTTTTCTTTCTTTCTTTATTGCTTTGTTTGTTTGTTTGTTTTTTGTTCCTTTCTTTCTTTCTTTCTTTCTACGACGAGTGTTACATTTCTTTATCTTTCTTCTATGCAGCCAATGTTCCTCATCGCCTCTTTCTTTCTCTTTACAGCATTGTTCCTCCTTTCCTTTCCTTTTCTTTTTTGATCTCTATTCGCCGCTCTCTAATCTCCACCTCCATGTCACTCTCTTTTCCGCTTTCGCTGATTGCCATCCCTGTCTGTCGTTCTCCACGTCTGTCCCACTCTGTCGTTATCACCTCATTCTATTCTACTTTCCTCCCCCTTTTTTTTTTAGCTATTAGCTCTAATTGATATCTAAACGGAGGCCGAGATAGCTCAAGTGGCCCTCTATCAGCGCTTATCTCGACTTATCTACAATCGACAAACACAACTTCTTGTCTCTTCAACGCCATATCGACAGACATGTTGACACGTTATGCCATGGAGAACACACATCTTGTTTCGGATGCCTTATCAGTATGTATTTCGCTATCAAACCCCTTCTTTTCTTTCGGTATACCTATCTTCCTTCCTTTTTCGGGAGATTCTCTTCCCCTATTAACCACTTGTTTGCCGGTAAAGAACTAATAAGTCCCTTACGACCGCCCCTAATTTGTTCTATTTTTTTTATATCTCAAGCGGCCCTGACGATACGGGCCGGTGCGCCCACTTGGCCACACTGGACGATAGCCTCGTTCTGCTCGTAGAAGATGGTTTCACATGGTACGATGGCAAAGAAGATTGACGGTTTTAATTGCTTTAAGCTGTCTTAATATTTTAGAAGTATTTCACGCTTAATTTTCTTTTTTTGTTTTACAACGACTAATTTTCCGTAAACTAAATGGATCTGAAGCAGACTCAGATAATAAGAAAGATGAAAATATATTATTATTCATTTGGATCCACTTAACTAGATCGTTTACGTGGCTATTTTGGTAAGAGCGATGTCCATGTCTGATTTTTTAAAGATCTAATTCACCCTAAGTGAGTCATGAATCGAAATATTCATGATCGCCCAAGCGTGTATCCCGTGTGGCACTTCACTTACTGAATCATTTCATCCCATACAAGGTGATAATGCCACTAAGACGGAAGACGTTAATATGTGTGGAAGAATTAGAAAACCGAAACATTACAAAGGAGTGAGAACAATAGAAGAGTAATCAGGAAGATAGTAGATAACCATTGACATTGCATTTAAATTTTTGAAGATTAAAGTTTGCCGGAAGACATGAAGCCGGAAGGGAGTTTCACAAGCGAGAAATGTGAGAAAGAAATTGTTAATATAGAACTAACTTATGGTTAGATCTAGCCAACTCAACTGTAAATTGGTGAGACCTAGTAAACAATCTAGTACTGCGCTTAAATTCATAAGTGTAGGTGTTATATCAAAAAGCTCACCCGAAAATTACCATGAAAGTATTTATAGAAAAGGCACAGGGGAGAAAATTTACAGTGGTGGGAAAGAGACTGAATTCGAGATGCCAAGTCAGGACCAATAATATTGCTGATTCTTTTTTGGATATTGTCAAGAATGTCTAAATATAGAGGGGCACCGGACCATATATGGCAGCAATATTTGAAGCATGGACGAATGGTAGGCCTATAGATATGTAAGATAAATTTTGGAGAGAAAAATTGTCTTGCACGACACAGTGAACCAACTTTCTGACCTAGCAATGGATTCATTATAGTCTTTCCACTTCATGTCAACCGAGAATGTTAGCTCGAGATGACGTAAAGAGTCACTTTACTAGAGGTTAGGGTCAGCCATGCGGATGGAAAGCATAAATGGATCTCTCAGATGATTAATTGAGAACAGTTTTGTGGGCTTTAAAATTAACAAGCCAGTCTTTGCCCCAGTTAAAAACAGGCTGTAGGTTGGTGTTGCACCGGCCTCTAACACAAGGGAATTACACCGGTTCTCACTATATATAGTACCAGTAATACCTACCCGGTGTAAGCAGCGACAGTACTACAACTGCCTAGCTGAGTAGTACCCGTTTCCTACCTTTGTATCTGTGATGTTAAATACACTTGTTCTTTAAACCAACTTCGACTTGATTTTCTTATTTTTACTATTGTGCCACGACACAACAGATTGGCGACGTCGGAATCGAAACGATATCACTGCAGACAATCACCTAAAGTGATTGAAATACAAGGATTCGCAAGATTTTTACGGCAAAACACCTTCGTCATTTCGAACAGATATGTGGATACGCAAGGATTAATAGCAAATTAATTACTACAATAGTAATTTGGCGACGTAAAAAAAAAAAATTAGAAACAACCAAAAATTTGCTACCAAAAGTCTACAGCGTGAGAACGCGAATAATATTGTCAATTATAGTTGAAAATACTGACACGAAGGGTTTCGAAAAAAAAGAGGTTCACTGTTTTTTTGTTTCTTTACAAGAAACCAGAGTTTTTTTGTCACGGTAAGATTTTTTTTTCTCTTCTTCAAATTTAAATGATTTGTCGAGTGAAAAATATATATTCGCGTAAGTCATTTGTGCTTAACAAAGACTGTTAAAAATTCGAGTCATATTTGTGCAAAACCACAAAGAGGTTGGAAAAAAATTTTGGACTTTCCCATTAGTCGACACTCCTTAAAGCGACGGATTTTTTTGTTTTTTACGAGAAATACATATTTCTTGTTTGTGTTTTCGTTGAGCAAACTAATTTTAGTAAGCAAGCCTTGGGAAAACTGATTTGTTTAATACAAGTGTAAACTGTATGGTGCGTAAATTGAATTCGTACCATGGACGCAGAATTAAGAGAGTCTCTTCTTCAATTGTTCAAATTTCAAACGGAACAAAGTCTCGCGTTGCAAAAGCAACAACTTCAACGACAACTTGAAAGTGAGGAGAAATTTAAAAAAATTGTTGGAACAACAGAAACGCGTCGAACAAATCTTTATGAAAACACAGGAGGAACAGAGGAAACTTCTGGAGGCAACACAGTTAACGAATGCAAGCGAGAATCATAACGCATTCTCCCAGACGGCTGTGTGGGAACGCCATTGAAAGTTTCAATTATAATCCAGAAGACGATGTCACGTTTGCTCATTTCTATAGAAGATATGAGGATATTTTTAATCGGATTGCGGTACATGGACAGACGCTAAAAAAGTTAGGTTTCTGCTAAGAAAATTGGGAACTGCCGAGCATACAAAGTTCGTGAATTTTATCCTTCCACAAAAGACCGGTGAGTTGAACTTTCAAGAGACAGTTACTCTACTAACAGAACTGTTTTCTACAAAAACTTCTCTTTTTCACAGGAGATATAAGTGTATGAATGTCACTAGAAGAGAGGAAGATGATTACACTACTTATGCAAGTATTGTAAACAAGCATTGCGACGACTTTAAACTGGAGGAATTATCATCAGATAATTTTAAATGTTTAATATTTGTGCAAGGGCTGGTTTTAGGTAAAGACGCTGAGATCAGGCGTCGTGTTTTAAATAAACTCGAAAATGAGCCGAATTTAAAACTACAAAGCTTAGCGGAAGACTGTGAACGGTTTGTTGCGTTGAAACAGGACAGTCGTGACATAGAGGAAATCAGAGTGTCGCACATTAAAGATCCATCAGATGAAAAATTTAACTTCAAAAATAACCAGAGGAAAAAACAGGGAAAAGATCCACCTGGACCGTGTTGGAGGTGTGGAGATAAACATTGGTCCCTGCAAATTCAAACAATGTGACAACTGCTACCAGAAGGGGCATAAGGCATCACATTGTAGGAAAAAATCTGGTAGAAAGAAGACATCCATTAAACTAACGAAAATTGAACCTGAGGAACGAAATATCCGGAAATTTGTACAGGTCAAAATGTTTAAAAAGAAAGTAAGACTACAGCTTGATAGTGGGGTTTGATATTTCCATCATTAATATACAGACATGGAAGAAGCTTGGGAGACCCACTATGATTAAATCACATAAAACGGCGAGAAGCGTCAGTGGTGAAAAAATCACCTTCGAAGGAGAATTATTGATGAATATTTCTTTTCAGAATAAGACCGAAAAAAGGAAATTTTTTGTCATGCGAAAATCAAATAACCTCTTTGAACTGATCTGTTCGAAAATTTAGACTATGGATCTGCCTTTACACTCTTTTTGTCAAAAAGTTGAGGATTCGAATGTGGAGGCAGAAAAACTTAAGAGGGAGTTAAAAGAGAATTTTCCAGACGTATTTACCGGCGGTCTTGGAAGGTGTACAAAAGCGGTAGCAAAATTTGAAGTCAAAGAGAATGAACAGCCAGTGTTCAAAAAGAAAAGAAAGGTTCCATACGCCGCTATAGAACAAATAGACGGTGAATTAGAAAGACTCGAAAACATGGGTGTCCTCGAAAAAAATGATCACAGTGAGTGGGCTACGCCAACAGTTTACATCAAAAAGAAGAGCAAGGAGATTAGGGTTTGTGCCGATTTCTCAACAGGTTTAAACAATGCATTAAAGGATCACCATTATCCCCTTCCGAGCCCTGAAGAAATATTCGCGAAACTGAGTGGAGGGAAATATTTTTCTAAAATCGACCTCAGTGACGCGTATTTACAAATCCCAGTCGATCAGGAGTGTTCAAAGCCGCTATGCATCAATACCCATAAGGGATTATACAAGTTTAACAGACTTCCTTTTGGGGTCAAAGTCTCCCCTGCGATTTTTCAGCAAACAATGGACATGATGTTAAGTGGGCTGGACTTCGCAGTAGGGTACCTGGACGATGTGTTAATGAACAGCGCTAGCAAAGAACAACACAAAGCTCATGCAAACCAAGTATTCAAAAGGATCCAGGATTATGGATTTAAACTGAAACAGGAAAAATGTACCTTTTTCATGGAAAAAATAAAATACTTGGGGCAAATTATCGATGAACATGGAAGAAGGCCGGATCCAGATAGATCGAGTGCAATAAGGGACATGCCCGCCCCAGAAAATATTGCGTCTCTACAATGTATTCGTGCCAAATATGCATAAACCAAGATCACCCTTAAATGAATTGTTAAGGAAGGACCAAAAATGGGTCTGGACGCAAGAGTGCGAAGAAGCATTTCAGGAAATTAAAGATATATTAACGTCTGACTTGTTTCTGGCACATTATAATCCCAAGCGTGATATTATAGTTGCAAGCGATGCCAGTGCCTATGGCATAGGAGCACATACTACAAAATGGATGATGAAAAAAATAAAACCCATAGCCCATGCATCCCGTTCACTTTTACCAGCCGAAAAGAACTACTCTGCAAATTGAGAAAGAGGCGCTAAGCATTATATTCGCAGTAAAGAAATTTCATCGTTTCTTGCACGGTAGACAATTTCTGTTACAAAACAGATCACAAACCTTTACTAACAATTTTTGGGTCGAAAAAGGGACTACCACAACATACGGCGAATAGACTCCAAAGATAGAGTACCATTCTTCTGAATTATAATTTTCAAATGGAGTATGTAACATCTAAAAAACTTGGTCATGCAGATGGCTTATCAAGGTTAATACCTAAGCACACAGAACCATTGGAGGATATGGTAATAGCAGCCATTCAAGCAGAAGTTGAAGTAAAAAAATACTTTATGTGACACGATAAGAGAACTTCCAGTAACGCTTGATGAGATTAAGAGTAAAGGCAGAAGTGGACGAATTTATTATAAGCACGAAAGAAAAAATCAACAGTAACCAACTGGATGAGGAAATTTATTCAATTTGTGATAACGTCCTGTTATATAGCGACAGGGTCGTAATTCCTACGACATTACAGAAAAGAATGCTCAAAGGAATTCCATGTTGGACATCCAGTCATATCAAGAATGAAAAAAGCCTTATGCGCTCTTTTTCGTTTTCTGGGCCAAACATGGATAAGGATATAGAAGAAAAAAGTCAGGGGAGTGTAGAGGATGCGCATTAGCTATGAAAGCTCCTCCGACTCAATTCGGTTCGTGGCAAAACCGGACCGACCTTGGTCGAGAATTCACTTGGATTTTGCTGGACCGTTAGATGGTTTCTACTATCTCATTGTTATAGACAGTCTATCTAAGTGGCCGGAAGTACTGAAATGCAAGAACCCCACATCCGAGGCAGCTATTAACTTCCCTGTATGAACTATTCGCTAGGTTTGAATTGTAGACTCCATTGTCACAGACAATGGAACGCAATTCACGTCTACCGAATTTAAACATCTCTGCGAGGATTATCTAATCGAGCATATAACCATTCCACCATACCATCCATGAAGCAATGGGCAAGCGGAGAGATTCGTGGATACGTTCAAGAGAGCCCTGAGAAAGGCTAGTGGATCACCGACGGATAAGTCAATCCAACAGTTCTTACAAGTTTACAGGGTCACCCGAATGCAAACATCGAAACGTCGAAGACACCTGCTGAGGTCATGTTCGGACGCAAGGTTAGATCAATTTTCCACAAGTTGTTAAAAAAACCAGGATAGGCCAAACCTTAAAAAACCAATAACAAAAAAAACGGTATAAAGTTGGCGAAAGAGTTTTCTACAAGATGCATAGAAATAATAGGACCTTTTGGGAGTCCGGCACTATTGAGAAACAAATAGGCACCATGGTCTATATGATTAAGGGACCAGATTTCGTGCACAAATGTCACACTAACCAAATCCGGAAAAGATACTCGAACAGTGAGGTGACCAGATCGCCCGAGGAGGACATCATGGACACAGTGTTTGATACTTTTCAGGTGCCCATACAAGAGACAGCTTCTGAGAATAGGAGGTCTGAAAGAAAACGGAAATCAACAGTTGATTAGGGTGAACCCAAAACAAAAACGTTATTAATTCCCAGACGGGATATTTTCAAAGGTGGGTGTTGCACCGGCTTCTAACACAAGGGAATTACACCGGTTCTCACTATATATAGTGCCAGTAATACCTATCCGGTGTAAGCAGCGACAGTACTACAACTGCCTAGCTGAGTAGTACCCGTTTTCTACCTTTGTATCTGTGATGTTAAATACACTTGTTCTTTAAACCAACTTCGACTTGATTTTCTTATTTTTACTATTGTGCCACGACACAACAGTTGGGTTCGACTTCAACAGCCAATTTGATCTTATCGAATAACACCTGAATATGAATTCATGCCCCGGGCATTATTTTCTTTTTTTTTTTTAATTCTCTTTCTTTTATACACTGTGTACCATCAGGGCGTGCGTGATCATGGCTATCCATAGCTTCCTATCCTTTTTAAATCTAAGCAGTATTTGTCTCTTTATTATCACTTACAGCGTTTGTTTTGCCATCCATTTACACAAGTTACACAAGTCTGTGAGGTATATTTTGAAAGAGATAAGTATTGGAATTAAGGCTTGAAAGCCAAGCCTAAATAAAAATGTTTGCCCACCTTTTAAAATAAGCTTGGCTAACTTGTGTTTTTTTTATGAGGAGAATGTCAGTTCAAACCTTCTGGGCCAGTTGATGACTTGCGTCACAATCTAGCAACTCTAGTTCGATATACAACGATGTTTGATCTTAAGCATGGGGCACTTTGTCAGACGTAACGATTTAGGAACAAGATACTTTTTCCATTCTTTGAAATATGCAAATGTCTTTATCATTGTTTAATTACAGAAAATCATGTGTATGAAGTGAAAGAAAGAAATAAAAATTAAATTATAAAAGAAAAAATATATATGAAAGTTTAAATAAACTTACAGCTCGAATTTATCTATCTCCTTCTTTTTATGAGATAACGAAATATATCTTTATATATCAAGAACGATATTGGGGAAAATGTATGACAAATCGGGAAAAAGTTTACTTCATCGGTCTTAATACACATGCGCACAAGAGAGGGGTGCTGGGATTTTTTTTATGATATATATCTAGTCGAATTCATTTAGAGTCTTTTCCGTTTTCTTTCCATCACTTTTGTTAGTAGATATCCCACATTGTGATAATAGATTTCCTGGAATGGTGAAGTGTTGTAATAAGCAGGGCACAGCTTTACTGTAGATGACTTTGCGATCAAGGCATTCTTGTGGTAGTCAGGTTTACTTCTTTGTTCAGAGCAGCATTTTTCTGTCAAAATTGTGGACTCTCTCGTTACGGTGAGCAATCAACGCATTTGATGTATTGTTTTGCAAAATGTCCCTTTTGTGTTAATATAATCTTCCACTTGGTTTACTTGAGGTTTCGCCGATGTATTTTTGGGACAATTATTACAGGGGATATAGTATATTTCTCTTATTACCTTATTTTGCCTTATTGTTTTGTTTTGTCGATTGATTTCCGGTGGATACCGAGTTTTAAACTGTTGTTAAAGCGGTGTAGCTTGATTTCTAGGAAAGGTAAGGAATTGTATTCTTCCATTTTGTGTGCAAATTCCATTGTGTGTTCTATTTTGTTACTAGGTGAAGTAAAAAGCATCTGCTGAAGAACTAGAAGTGTTGAAAAAAACTAACTACTAAAAAAGCTAGAACTGCTGGACAGCAACTCCACAAAAAGAACTTTGTAGCAAAGTCAGATACGGCTCGACTACACCAAATGATAAAACAAATGAGTGACAATCAAAACAATAAACTAAGACAAAAATCGACACCCTATGCAGCAACAGCAAATGGAAATATGCTGGAAGGTTAAATCTATTAGAAAATCTATAGTATATAAAGATTTCTAATACAGAATAAGAAGTCCTCAGCTTCGTCTTAAAATTTGCTACTGCAATCCGTAAATGTGGCCTAGGAGAAACTCTAATAAAAAATAAAATCATAAACAAAACGACCTTGAATTCACCAAAGGTTTCATTCAAGGTTTAATCTCTACTACAACAGAAATTAACAACGAAAATACATTACCACAGAGAAACCTAAATGCACTAAAGAACATAGCAAAAAATCAGGAAATCCACATCACACCCTCTGACAAGCGAGGAGGATTTTGATCATGAACAAGAATACATACATAGATAAAAATTAACCAGTGATACCGACACATAAGAAAAAAAATTCTAACCTTGGAACAATCAGTCCAACTCAGGCAACCTAGTTGCATATCCAAGGGAAATGAACATGACTGACAAACGCAGTCTACATAAAATATCCCTTCACACCAACGTCCCAGTTGAAAATGCCTAAATCTCCTTAAAAATTATCTAACATGATCATAAATAAAGCTAACTCTACCAACAGCTAAAATCGTAAAATTCTGCTAACTCATCACCAGTCAATGCTACTTCACATTTAATAATTCTGATAGCAAAAGATGCCTTTCAAAAGCAAAGCAAAGTATTAAGAAACAAAGAGAAGTGTACTGCATCGTTATGTAATATATGTCCACCTATATCGCAATAATTGTTGGACAATCTCTTCACAAATGAAGAAGAGATTTGAGTTGAATATAAAGATAGAATATAAATGTGACATAGCAAAAAATCAGGAAATCCACATCACTCCCTCTGACAAGCGAGGAGGATTTTGATCATGAACAAGAATACATACATAGAAAAAAATTAACCAATGATACCGACACATAAGAAAAAAATTTCTAACCTCTCTCCTTGGAACAATCAGTGCAACTCAGGCAACCTAGATGTATATCCAAGCGAAATGAACATGACTTACAAACGCAGTCTAGATAAAATATCCCTTTACACTAGCGTCCAAGTTAAAAATGCCTAAATCTCTAAATTATCTAACACGATCAAAAATAAAGGTCACTCTACCAACAGCTAAAATCGTAAAATTCTGCCGTCTCATCACCAATGAATGCTACTTCACATTTCATAATACTGATAGCAAAAGATGTCTTTCAAAAGCTAAGCAACGTATTAAGAAATAAAGAGAAGAGTACTGTATTGTTATGTCATATCTGTCCACCTATATGGCAATGAGTGCTGGACAATCTCATCACAGATGACGAAGAGATTGGAATTGAATATAGAGATAGAATATAAATGTGACTCTAAAGAACGATGCTGCGATTACCATGGACTGACAATGTGAGCAACGATGAAGTTTTAGAGAAAATGAATAACAAAAAGAACACTTTTACTTAACATCGGAAAGAGGCAGTTCAGATTTCTAAGACGGATAATGTGTAATGAGCGCTTCTAAAATTTGACATTCACATTATATAGATATATATTTTAAGCTTTTTACCCCAAGCAAGGCGAGAAGCCACTATGACGCAAGGGGTTACAAAAAAATTTGGAGCAAGATCAGATAGGAGTAATAGAAGAAAGGATGAGGAGAAGGATAGTGAATAGATCCAGGCAACTGGAGATGTCGATTGACATTACATTTGAATAGTTGCAGATTATAGCTCACAGGGAAACAGGAATAGGGAAGGGAGTTTTACAGGCGAGAGGTGCGAGACATGAAGCTATTGGAGTAGAAGAGACGGCTACATTTAGGAGTTTCGACAGTGAAGGGGTGAGAGCGGGATGCCAGCCTCGTAGGGCGCTTGAACTCATGAAGTCTGGGAACTAGCAAATGCATCTCCTTGGAGCAATTGCCATGAAAGTATTTGTAAAACAGACAGAGAGAGGCGGCGGCGCGTCTGTGAGAAAGTGACTGTAGATGAGATGCCAGATCAGGGCCAATTATATTGCATATCCGCCTCTGGAGCCTATCAAGAACCCCGAGGCAAACGGAAGGGGCTCCAGACCATATATAGCAGCAATACTCCATAAATGAAGTCAAAAGCTACAGGAAAACAGCAAACAGACTAACACAGGAGCTTGTGTAAATTGTTAGCAGAACAGGGATTCGGTGAGATAGCAAAAGGACAACATTTACTAACAGCTACAAGCACAAGGGATTCTGGAGAGCCATGATCGCCAACCTCCCGAAAGAAGAAGACGTCATCTGGAAATAAAATGCCGTTTTGAAACTCTTACATAGAGCTGGTCACAGCCGTAACAGAAAAGATACGAAGTCTTCTTCAAGGACCGATAACCATGGGTGCATGCTCATGCTCCGATAAATATCTATCCATCTGTCACCTCCTTATATTTCATCAATATTCCAATCCAAACAGTTTGTGATTCACAAAAGCAAACACATTATCATTGATTTCGGTAATTCGACAGACAATTCTCCAGTGCCACATTATCGGTCTTTACATCATTCAACATCTAATTAATCCTTTCAAACAAGATTCGTATATTAGTCGAGTTTGTTTTTTGATCTCCGCGCTGGTCAATATTCGATTAGTTGAAACCGTAGTCAGGTTTCTGTCATTTTGAGCTCGACACCATTCACGCTACCATACATTGTTATGGACAGTACTTTTTTTTATTTCAGGTTTTGATTGTTCATGGCTGAAAAAATGACAGGGTATACTTTCGAAGTCATTATATTAAGTACTAGCAGTAGAGCCCGACGTTGCCCGGGGATGTAACAGTAAGAGATAGATCAAGTATCGACCATCATAAAGACTGAAAAATAAAATTGACAAAGATTATTGTTTAAGGTTGACGGACACGCATGTCTTAATTAGTTTTTTTTTTTTTATACGAATTGGTCAAACCCAAACTCAAACAAAAACATTGTTTTCAATCGTTATGAGTCTATCGATTGGTGAATAGAATTTTATTATAAACAATTGTCTTCTAAATGGAATTTTTAAAGCATTCTGAATGTAAAAATAAAGAAAACAGTGTGCAAGACAATAAGAAACACTACCTACCAAAAGAAAAGTGAAGTTTTGTTGAAATCGGTTGAAAAATGTAGGAAATCCGATCCCATATATAAACGAACACACACACACACATAAACAACCTGGGTTTTATAATAAGCATAACTCGATATGAGTTGTCCCCCTTTCATTCTCACGATGCCTCTTAATCGTTTTTTCAAATTGATTTCGTGCAAAAACAATTGTGTTTTTCCAAATTTTGGCGCTGTTAGAACCACCGCAAGGTAATTTTACGTAGTCCTGTGAAGTTTTGTTGAAATCGGTTGAAATATGTAGGAAATCCGATCCAATATATAAACGAACAGACACACACACACCCTGGGTTTTATAATAAGTATGATTAGAGTCTTAAGTAATTTCCTGTTTTGTTAAACCAGTTATAAGGATGATTTGGTTTGGTTGGGTTTGTTTTACGGCATATCAACACCAATGAGTTATTTAATGCGTACAACTTTTTTTCCTGGTAATATTTTTTTTTGTCAAAAATCTACTTCTGGTAATATTTTTTCCTCAAAAATTTATAGCTAGTAATATTATTTTAAAAAATGTATTGCTGGTAATAATTTTTTTTTCTTGAAAAATTATTTCTGGTAATAATTGTTTTACAAAGTATTTCTGGTATTAAAACCTATTTTTACACTTTCATAATGCTTTTTACCTCAGTGTCGAGGTTAACTATTTACTCATAGCTGGGACCCTAACAGGTTCTATCACCCCGGGTCAGGGTGAACCTGGGAATACCAGTAATTACGAGGTGGTTCCATGCTCCTCAAAACCTCCTGAGTAGACGCCTTGCTGTTGGACGTAGTTTATCGACTTACCCAGTATGTAGTTTATCGTCATACCTAGGACGGAGTTATAACGTTGAATATACAATTCTAATTCCTATCCATACATAAACTTCAGATACAGAATGAAACCTCGGGTCTTTTTAAAAGTTACACATGTATGACAAGAAGCTGGGTTACAGGATGCAAACTGGAGTCTTTTTAGAAGTTACACTTATATGACGAGAACCTGAGACACAGGATGAAAATTTGAGTGACTTTAGATGGTGTACATCTCTGAGAGAAAACTTTTCATCAGTCAGTTATATGTGCCATGCGCGATACACGCTTAGACGATCATGTATCTTTCGTTACATGACTGACAAGGCAGATTTTTTCCCTCAGTAGGTTGCCATTGCGGTATACCAATTGCCATCCAAGGCTATAGAACCCGGTCTGTCCTGCTATTTACCCATGACTGGTGGGGGGGGAGAGAAAAGGAATAATACCTTTGCCAAGGGTATTAGCACGTAAGTGAATGTCATGGATTCGACTGGAATTTTCATCTAAGTAAATTGTGATCCGCCTGCCGCTTTCCATTGGAGTAAAACGATTATAATAAGAAGGAAAAAGACATTGAAAATGTGATCAAATTTGGTGTGATTACCGATCGATACAAAGGAAATAGGGATTAAGTGATTCAAATGTGACGATCTGTAATGTCATTTAAACATTCAGTTCAGTTATGTGCCATGCGTGACACAAGCTTCGGCGATCATGTATCTTTCGATACATAACTGACAAGGCAGATTTTTTTCCCGCAGTATGTTGCCATTTCTTTTTGCGGTAGACCAGTTGCCATCCAAGGCTATAGAACACGGTCTGTCCTGTTATTTACACATAGCTGGGGGGGGAGAAAAAATTTATACCTTTCCTAAGGTTATTAGCACGTAAGTGAATATCAGTCAGTTATGTGCCATGCGGGATACACGCTTATGCGATCATGTATCTTTCGATCACAGACGAAGCAATTATTTCCCCGCAGTAGATTGCTATTTCTTTCTGCGGTAGACCAGTTGCAATCCACGGCTATACAACCAGGTCTGTCCTGCTATTTACCCATAGCTGGAGGGAGAAGAAGAGGATTCACACCTTTCCCAAAGGTATTAGCACGTAATTGAATGTAATGGATTCGAGTGTTATTCGAACTCGACTCCGATTCCTCATTTCGAGCCGCTATTCATTACCCCACGTGATTATACAGGATCAAAACTCGAGTTTTTTTTTTTTTACACGATACAAATATGTGACAAGAACCTGGGATATAGAATGAAAACTCAAGGTTTTTTTTATGTTACACATAAGTGCCCCCAGCTATGGGTTAAATAGCTGACCTTGTATCTGGAAAATCATTATGTTCAAAAATATTGTTAATGCAATATTCACTAGCAAAAAAAAAAAAAAAAGAAATTAGAATTAGAATTCAAAATATTTCTCGGCTTTAAATAACCCATAAAAGGTTGATAAACTGAAAAAAAACTTAAAAAAACTAAATTGATCAAAACACGTATCTGCCATCTCAATAAGAAAGCACATTCTGTGTTGGAGATCTTTGATCAATTACCGGCGATAAGATTTGATTGTTTTGTCTGTGTGTATTGTAAAGTCCCATAAAATTGTTATATATCCTATGTACGTAATCCATTCTTGCAGTTTCCTTTCTATAAATGTTTCAGATTTTCCATTGCATATATTAAATGACATACCGAATTTTATAATCAGTTTTTGCTAATATCATTTAGCAAAATACAAGATTATCAATTTTTTCCGGATATTTATCACAGAATCTGCATTTGAGGCCAACACATTATTATGTGTCAATGTTACGTTTCCTGCTTTGTATCCTGTAGAGCCGGGTCCAAACTATAGTCCTTAGGTCCCGAAGGAGAATTGTCATATAATTGATGGCACTTTTCTTAGTATATGGACTGTTCCTAGTAAGGCGATCTTCTGGGAAACTTGTATATTGATGTCACCTGGGACGCTGTTAGTAAAATTTTCCATTCCTTTTCTTTTTAAAAACAAAAAGTTTAAGTTTTTAAGTTTATGATTAAATAATCCCAGTGTATCAAACTTGAGGAGTACCGGGACGTAACCGGTTGTTTGTTTTAGTTCTTAGTTTTCATAATTATGTCCTTTACATTTCGCTTATTCCTTGCCATAATATATATATATGGATAGATAGATGTTCATAGGCTAACTACCTACCTACCTAGCGAGCTAGCAACCTAGCGAGCTAGCTAGATAGATGTTAACATATTGCAATAGATAGATAGATAGATAAATAGGTAGATAGATAGATAGATAGATAGATAGATAGATAGATAGCAAGCAATGAAATCAAATGAAATAAACGCGACATGCAGTATATGTTGCCATAAATTGGAAGTGTAATAATTTGCAGGCGCTCGTTTGCATGTCGACCCTAGTGCAAAAATCTCTGAGTAAACAAACAATTGACGACATTAAAGAGAACATTATACGCCAAGATGTCTGACAGTTTACATGAAAAAAAAAGGAAAAAAGATGATCCACTTCAGTCGAGCCGGATATGAACCATCATTTTTCGGCTGGTGTTATTATTCCTGAAAGGATATCCAATTTGTTGCAAGTACGATCCTGTACACGCATGCGCGCTACTTTGCGTATTTGCAGTTAAGATTCAGTCATTCACACTTGAAACCTTCATATATTTATAAAGATCGGCGAAATCTAAACCCAAAACATATATTTAAATAAACACAGACTGACCTTTAGACCCATATAAACACATGCGCAACAGTGTTATTCCTCCTATATATATATATATATATATATATATATATATATATATATATATATATATATATATAATGGCATCCCAAATTTGAAGGAACCATCTCTATCATGGCAGTGAATCTTTTTAACCTATTCTGCTTACTTTTTTTCAGTCTGAGTATGGAAGCAAATTGCTTTATAGCATCAAAAAGAATTAAACCATACTGATAATTTAATAGAAATATTTATTTATTAAGATATTTCCAGATTGAAATTCTGTTATCATCATATTTCTTTTAAGAATCCTGATACTTTTTGACTCTAGTGCCAACTACTG
>CAHIKZ030000302.1:2652500-2660000 GCA_903632075.3 Acanthosepion pharaonis
GCAGCCACCTTCTTGACCCAGGTCAATATATCTTCCTCAAGGCACTTGATGTAGACCACCATGTTGAGTATAAGACCTTCACCAACACATTCGAGAGTTCTTTTTTTTATCAGAACGATCAAAGGGAATTTTCCGAGCTGCGTAATCACCATTAGAATCAGCGAACTCTTTCCGAATGCTATGTAGCTTTTTTTTTTCAGATTGGCACCCAAACACTCCGAAATATTTGTATTGGAGCTTCCAGTGCGAATGCCAAGCAGAACATTAAAATAGATTTACATTATTCAAAATTTCTGCGTCATGGTGCACTTTATCGCACAGAGGATGCTCAACTGACTCTACTCTGCAGACGACGAAATCAAATAGAGTCAACGCGCCTATCAGGATTTAAACTCAGCCCAAACCTCAAGAGGAACTTACACATACAATACCATCGGTAAAGATACTGGTAAAATGGTCAGTTCTCTCCGACTCTAACAAGTACCTGACTCCTCTTGCTATCCTCTACCTTCACAAGAACCAGATCAGGCCGAAAATGGAGTATTGCTGCCATATATGGACATTCGCTCGATATAATCCAGAAGTGTCTCCACATCCTTGTACGTGACAAATTATTTTCCATCCTACAGCCCTTTTCTCATAGACGAAATATTGCAAGCCTTTCACTGTTGCTATCGCTATTTCCATGGGAAGTGATCAGAAGATATTTCGTTCCTTAGTTCCACCAATCCAAACCTTCACGGTTCAGGCCCACCATACCACACACAATAAGATCGACATTGGTCTCAGCCACATCCTTCAGATGACTTCGGAATCTTCGACTTTTTTGAACTGACTCCGTGTTTAAGTTACTGAATGCTGCCATAATCCTTGCCTTCAGTTCATCTTTGGTGGCACAAGGAGTTTTTTGATCTCTCGCTCAACTCCGTCACACACATAATGATCAAGGCAGTTGTAGACTGGGGAGTTAGGTGGCCAGATGTAAGGTGTGATGTGTTTGCAGAAAATGCCTTACATCCATGACTGGGTTCTCCTGCCTTCTTAGCATGGCGCAGAGTCTTGTTGCCAGACATAGGTTCTTTCAGCAGCCACCCTCTTGACCCATGGCACACACCTTGTAGAGAACCAAGCACATTCCCTTCGTATTACTCGAGCCGCTTCTTCCTACGAAAAGTTGTCGTGTAGAACCGACTCCCAACATGGTGCTTCCCTGATCACGCCAATCTTAACCTGTACAAGTCTAGAGTCAACCGTTATCTTCCTCTCATATCCCCATAAACTGTAACCCTCTATCACGAGTGGCTTTTGGGTTTTGTACAGGGTGAACATCATTAAAAAAGAAATAAGCTCCGTTGCTTGTCAAGAAAGTTTAACTACATCAACAATCAAACAAGGTCAAAATATATTTGTATTCAAACAATATTTTAAAAGGAAACCATTTTTGATAGTTTCTATATATCTACCCGCATTTCACCAGATTTTCTTCGTAAATTTACTCTATTTACAAGTAAGGTTTTACCTTATTAGTGTACACACACACACACACACACACACACACATATATATATATATATATATATATATATATATATATATATATATATATATATATATATAACTCCTGTGTAAATTTACATTGAGCACTATTTGTAAGAATAAAAATATCTATAAGAACACCGGATTATATATCTTACTGTCCTTTCTTTTATATATATATATATATATATATATATATATATATATATATATGTGTGTGTGTGTGTGTGTGTGTGTGTGTGTGTATAAACCCTTTATATCGTCAATTCTGATGACTTTGTTTTAGAGCGAGAAGTATTTTCGTTGACAAACAGAAGAACAAACTTAGAAAATGTACAAAGAAGACAACGAGTGATAAAATCTGAATGTTACGCTAGATTTCATTTTTCCGGCTTCCATTTTCAAAGTAAGTAAGGGACTTTGCCATCAGCCAGGTCCCAATACCGTCTTAAACTCTTTCGAATACAACTTCGACAGATAAAAAGAAATAAAACAAAAGAGCTAAACAACAACAAAAAATAAATTGCCGTCACTAAATCTTAGCACGGACATCGATCGACCCAGGGGTTTAAAAAAATGGAAAAAGGACGAATACAAAAAAAAAAAAAAAGAAAAGAAAAGAAAAGAAAAAAAGAAACAAGAATGAAAGAAATCAGTAATATGGACAAACAGGCTACATCTGTTGGCTAATGTCAGACTCAAAGGAGGAACGTTTGAATATTTCGAGAGGAAAAAAGGGAAGAGGCGACAAAAATGATCTTTGAAAAATGGACCCCCAGGCCTAACAAAAAAAAGGGGTTCTGTGATTGATGGGAAAAAACAACACAAATAAACACACACACACATATATATATATATATATATATATATATATATATTTTGCACGTATATATAAGTGTGTGTATATATGTATACGCTCCCTCTCTCTTTATCTATCTAACGAGGGATCAATCGTGGTTTTCTTAGCGTAGATGTGGCGCAAAACCGAATGTATGGAGCACACCGTGAGGATCGAACTCACTTCTCAGTCGCAATTGATCTAGCGAGATAAGCGTGTGTGTGCTTTGTGTGCGTATCTATATATATACAAGTTTGTGTAAGTATAATCATATTCCTGCGTGAGTATATATATATATATATATATATATATCTATATATATATATATATATATATATGTGTGTGTGTGTGTGTGTGTGTGTTCCATTCTCTGTCTGTCTTTATATGACTCTCTTTCTCTTTCTCTGTCTCTACCTATATATATATATATACACATAATAGCTGGCCACATGTATTCGAGGATACCCATCTATTAGGGCGGTTAACCAATCCCTACTGCAGACGCTCGCTCAGTCATATTTGTGTTCGTTACCCACAGAGCCAACCTATGGTTTTTACTGCAACTATGCTGAACAGGCCTTAGTTAAAGTTTCCGGGGGGGGGGAGTGTTATCTAACGTGATCAACAATCTGAACAAGGCCAGTACACTCAAACCTGGTTACGATGACTTGTGACTTCTTGCTAGCACAGCTATCGACGACCCCCAAGGCCCAATTTCACTCACAATATATATATACATACATACATACATACATACATATATATATATATATATATATATATATATATATATATCTATATGTGTGTGTATATATATATATATATATATATATATATATATATATATATATATATATATATATAATTGATTTATTTTAATACAATATTTTCTCTAACACAAAAAATAGTTTTAGTAGATGGCTGCTTTTGTAATAGACGCCCCGATTTTATTTTAAACGATATGGATTGCATCTATCGGCCAGAGCAACCGCGAGATTTTGCCGCACAACACATTTTTTTATGAAAATTTATTTCCATATATATGTCTTTGAAAATGATAGAACGCATTCTTTTAAAAGCACCTTTTTCGTTATACCCTTCTTCAGAAAGATTGGATGGAACGACAATAACCAAAAAAAAGAAACTTAAAAAGATAGGCACGTGTTTACCCTTTTGAAGAAAATACTTTCTGAAGAAGTATTTGATGAAAAAGGCCCCTTTAAAAGAATGCATTACATCATTTTAAAAGAGATATTTAAATTCTGTGGTACAATAATATATATATATATATATATATATATATATATATATGAATTCTGTTTCCAAGACAGATTGCTATCAAATGACAATTGGAAAAAAAATTCATCATGGAAAAAAAAATAATAATAATCCCTTGCTATAAATATAATTTACATTAACCAGAAAAAAAGGCTTAGAGAGAAGCGTCTATTTTTTTAAAATTTGGATTTTTTAATGTAACTATAACAACAAAAACATTTCGATTTCATTTTTGCCTTGAAAAAGTCGGAAGACGAAACGCGTCGGCAAAATCTAAGATTTTTTCCAATTGTCATTTGATACCAATCTGTCTTGTCCAGAGAATTCACCTGGGAATTTAATTATATATATATATATATATATATATATATATATATATATATATATATATATATATATATATATAAATGGCGGTACTCGTTCGGATACCTCAACTTACAGTAGAACAAATCGGTACCCGAGGAAAAACAGAAAGAACCAAGAACATTAAAACCAGGGCGAAAACAATCGTCCAGTGTCCAAGCTCCAATTCCAAAGAAAAACAAAACAAAACGAGTAAAAGACAACAACTACGTAAAGTGCTCAGTACCCTAAGTAGAGCAAAACCTAAGATAATCCTAAGGACCGAGGAAAACCTACCTCGGTTTCATCTAAACGGATCTTCAGGGTAATGCCGGCTGAAAAGGAAAATTATGGAAATATATATATATATATATATATATATATATATATATATATATATATATATATTATATAAATAAATAATTATATATATATATAAATAAATTATATATATAAATAAATAATTATATATATAAATAAATAATTATATAAATAAATATTATATATATATATATATATATATATATATATATATATATATATATATATATATATATATATAATTATTTATTTAAAATTATACTATAAATATGTTATAAAATTACTACAAAATAGCCATTTGTTTCAACACTTCCGGTGTCTTATCAAGTGATGATGTTGAATGTAAAATAAATGGTGTTGAAACAAAATGGCTATTTTTGCAGTGATTTTATATTTATGTTATAATTAATAATAATAATATATATATATATATATATATATATATATATATATATATATATATATATATATATATATGAAATATAAGCGCGAATTAATCAAAATATGTGAGAGGTCTCAGATATTTTACCTTTGAAATAGTCTACATGCCATCAGTGGAGGAAGCACTAGGCAGGGAAATGGGAGGTGAATTTCCGTTTTCTATTTTCCCACTGCCCGCCATTTCTATTGTGATTTAAAAGGCTGCAATCACTCATTTTGTTTCTATTTATGTTCAGGATGTCAAATGTGCCCAATTAGCGAAAGGAAGAGCCATTTCCCGACAGAAATTTCTTTGGAGGTTCCAGGGAATCGTAGCAATGATACTGGAATTAGAAGTAAAAAAGCCTGGGCCAATATGAAATAGGGGACTTTGTCGCGTACTAGGAAGCTGAAGCAAAAAGGGGTCACATTGTCCCTCTCATTAACTGCTGATGTTGATAAAATAGTGCTCGATTTTTCCCTCAACAGCAGCACGAATCGGAGTTACATGCACAACTCAATCTTCAGGTGCTGGTTAGGGACTGAGCGTTACATAATTAAAATTTTAATAAAAAAATATCTGGTTACACCAATGCCGGTACAGTTTATATATTATACGGGGTTTAGTTATTTTTAAAAATTACTATATAAAATAAATACATTTTTTTTAGTCATGAATCTCTGTTTATGTTAAATCTATAATATAAATTCAGTCTATTTTATATACTATTTCCTTTTAACTCAGTAAACCCGGTAGAATATATGGACTACACCAGCATTGCGTTAACTAGATATCTTTTTAAAAATTTAAATAATGTAACGATCAGTCTCAGAAGCTGAATATTGCGTTGGGCATTATACTCTGAGTTGTGTTACCGGAAAAATATATATTTGATATATATATATATATATGTGTGTGTGTGTGTGTGTGTGTGTGTGTGTGATGATTGTCATTTCTTCAAAGACAGCCATTTCTTACCTTTTAAAGACTTTTCTTTTTAAGTTCTCCCTGTACCCGTGTGGTAGTACCTGAGAGACTCCGGCTATGGCCATATATGAACCCCCAATCAAAAATAAATTAAAGTATAAAAACTATGGAAGCATATAAATATATTTATACTAAAAATATCAACATACCATTTTTATTAAAAAAAATTTCCAACAATAAATATTCATAGTAAAATGACCAGCAATTCATTTTATAATAGAATTACCAACAATATATTTTATAGCAAAAGGATCAACAATACAATTTAACTGTAGTCGAAGTCATGCAATTGCGTTCAAAATATATTGAGTTGAAGCCATAAAAATCTGTTGAAAATATTTAGAGTTCGACAATAAATAATTCATAGAGGTTGATATGCCGCTAAAAAAATCAACCAACCAATTAAGATCCTCTCTTCAGTTGGTAACTTTTTGTGGATTTCACTCAGAATTTTAGTATTCTACCTGAGCTAACGTTCTACTACGGGTCGGTAAGTGATTATTAATGCCAGCTTTACTGTTAGAAACTCTGTTATGTACGTGGTGAAGAAAATTTGTCTGTGTTACGTATGATGTCCCTGTTTATAAACATGTGACGTTTGAGTCCCGCAAAAGAATCTCAAACCTTGTTACAAAAACCTCGTACAAGTAATCTACATGTATTTCTGGTAGGGTTGCATTCACGGGAGTTTGCAGCTGACTTCTCTGGTGTGATCTCATGTGACTGGCTAAACCAGCGCGTGAGAGGGTGATTTTTCAACAAATACTGCCAGTGTGTTGGAATAGCTCTGGGGCGGATTCTATTTCTCTTTTCCTAATGCAGACCTTTTCTTGGAATGTTCAATTCTCTTCTACTCAAAACTCTATATTTCTGAGATGAGATATTATGTACATTATTCGGACTATTCTCCTCATCTTTCTCGCCATATTTGTTAGAAAGTTTCGGCCGTTCTACGCTCCGGCCTTCTTCAGGTGGTTGGAATGTCAAACTGAACCCTTTATTTCGCTCATTGGGGTAGACTGTTCTAGTTCCACATGCCATGTTTAATGGATGTCATTTATCAGTTATCTCCTGTTAATTTCCCTCTTAAAATTCTCCACTGCCTTCGACGGGTATTGAACTAAAAATCTTTGGGTCCTGTCACTGGATCTAACTAGCGCTTTTATCCACTGTGCCATGTGTCCTTGAGGACATGGAAGTAGAACAGTCTACTCCAGGGAGTGAAAAAACGGTTCAGTTCGACATTCCAACCACCTGAAGAAGGCCGGAGCGTAGAACGGCCGAAACGTTCTAACAAATATGGCGACAAAGAAGAGGACAATAGTCCGAATAATGTAAATAATGTTCTCAAAACTGCTTCGGAATTCCCAAATTAACCTTCTCCAGCCAAATCTATCTCCAGCAAAAGTTCCCCAGTCTTCAACATTAACTCCAAGAGTCTTTAGGTTGAATTTAACTACATCCGTGGAAAGTTTTTTGAGCTTATGAGCGGCTGAATGTGCTTTTCAGGACATTGCTCGCGAGCAAAATAAGAAATTGTGTGTAAAGTACTGATCTGGACACTTACCTATTGAAAACGGCGGAATGGTCGCCGATAAATCACCAACACTGTCTGTATTATGACGTTGATGCAGAATCGCGATGTTTGTCGTGATAAACTCTTTAGGTGTCTGCACTAACTTGACCAAATCTCTCTAGCTCTCTTCTCTCTCCCTCTATCTCTATCTCTATTTCTCTCTATCTCTCTCTCTATAAACACACGCACACACACACACAC
>CAHIKZ030000302.1:2665000-2700000 GCA_903632075.3 Acanthosepion pharaonis
CAACCTCTATTTCCCACTACATCCGATATCTCTGTCATGAAAATGACAAGGCATCTTTTCGGGAAGAACGGTTTCAAGTATGTGATGGTACGAATAGAGATTATGTTTGATGGCAATGTCTTGTGTGCGGTGAGCGAGGTGGCCTCTGAGTGATTATCGCTTGTTTGAAGAGCAGACATAATTCCGACAAATGCTGTATTGTCTGTAAAAAACAAATAAATAAGGAAAGTTTACTGTGCTTTTTTTTTTAAGAATTAATGACTGAATAAGAAGCAAAGAAACGCTTTCTTATAAAATGTCTCAAATATTTTGCTCATAAATAAAAATTACTGTCGGTATTATTTTGATTCTCACAACCTTTTTTTATGTCTGAAGTTTTCTTGTTTATATTGAAATATTTTGCTATTTTACCGCCTTTTTTTTCGTTTCTTTCATGTTTTTTCTTGAAACTTAATTTTTCCTTTTTTTTTCTCTCCCTCTCTCTTCAGTTTTATGGTAGTATTTTTTTATAATTTTTTTTACTCTGAACACTTTTGTTTATTTCTAGATTTTAAATTCTTCATATCCTATATCTCTTCCAACGCGACAGATTTTTAATAGAAAATTCATTCATTCATTCATTCATTCATTCATTCTTTCTTTCTCAATCTTTTAACTGTTTTTCTTTCTTTCTCAATCTTTTGTTCGTCTTTCTTTTTTTTTCTTTTTTCTTTTTCTTTCTTGATCATATAATTGTTTTCCTTGTTTGTTTATTTTCTTTCATTCTTTGTCAGTTAATTGTTTTCCTTTCTTTCATTCTCAATTTTTCATTTTTTTTTATTTTTTTTCTTTCCCAATCATTTTTCTCTTTTTTTCTTTCTTTCTTTCTCAATGTTTAAATTGTTTTTTCTTTCTTTCTTTTTCAATCTTTTAATTGTTTTCCTTTCTATCTTTTTCTTTCTTGATCCTATTTTTTTTGATTTTCTTTCTTTGTTTCTTTATTTTTCTGTCATTTTTTCTCAGTCTTAATTGTTTTCCTTTCTTTCATTCTCAACTTTTAAGTTTTTCTTTCTTTTTTCTTTCTCGTTTTCGTTTTCCTTTCTTTCTTTCTTTCTTTCTTTCTTTCTTGCTTGCTTTCTTTCTTTCTTTCTTTCTTTCTTTCTCTCTCAATGTTTAAACTGATTTTTCTTTCTTTCTTTTTCAATATTTTTATTGTTTTCCTTCCTTTCTTTTTCTTTCTCGATCCTTTTAAGTGATTTTCTTTCTTTCTTTATTTTTCTTTCATTCTTTCTTTCTCAATCTTAATTGTTTTCCTTTATTTATTTTGTTCCTTTTTCTCAATCACTTGTTCCTTTTACTTTTTTTCTTATAGTTGCAAGAACACATAGGCCAATTGATAAAGATGTTGGTTAGAATTGAGAGTTGCGAGTTCGATACCACGCCAAAGCAGTGTTAGACCAATACATGTTGAGTTAAAGGGAAATAACTGAGACATCCGGAAGAGACATGGCACTTGGAACTAGAACAATCTACCCCGGTGGACGAAATAAAGGGTTCGGTTCGAAATGCCCGTCACCTGAAGAAGGCCGGAGCGTAAAACGGCCGAAACGTTGTGAATATGATAACAGTCTGAATTATGCAATTAATCATGATACATCATCTCAGAGATATAGACAGATATTGTCTTTTGTTTTTTTTCTCAATCATTTAATTATTTTTTGTTTCTTCCTCTCTCAATCATGTAATTGCTTTTATTTGTCTTTCTTTTTTCTCAATCATTTAATTGTTTTTTCTTTCCTACTTTTTTTCTACGCTTAAGAATTGTTATATATCTAATATCTTTATATTTCTTCAAGTAGCCATTACTTCCTGCCTTTATTTCTTTCTAACTCAATCCACCCCTCCTTTACTTCCTTCCTTCCATTTTATATAAATATTTTTTAACATATATCTTTAACGTAATCTTGAATTTCTTTATTTCATCTGACAGTTCTTTATTGTTTTCACATATCTGTTTTTACTTTCTTTCCTTTTGGATGTGTGGGTGGTGTAATTGATAACGGCTAGGAATAAGAAACCGGAGAATCGAGCTCGAATTCCAGTCGTGTTTATTACATTCACTTACGCAGAAATACCATTGGGAAATGTATTAATCTACCTCTTCTCCCACAGCTATGGGCTAAACAGTATGGCATGTATCTGGAAAAACAATTGTTACCCCGAAGAAATTGTTAATGACGTATTGAATTGCAAAATAAAATTAAAAAAAGGATTATTACAATAAAAATGTTTCAGTTTTAAGTGTTCCAGAAAGGGTTGATAAACCGTAAAATTCTTTTTTCTTTAGCAAAAGATAAATCTTTTTTTCGTTCTTGAAAATAGCTTTTCCTTCTTTCCTCACTTTTTCCTTCATTCTTTTCTTCAAGCAGTTCTCCTTTTTTATTTTTTTATTCTTCTCCTTCCACCTTTCAAGTGATTCTTCCATCTCTCCATCTTTATTTCCTTCTATCATTTTTACTTCTTTTTCCCTTCTTCCTGCCATTTTTCAAGTAATCCTTCTTCGTTCTTCTCTTCTTTCTTTCCTTCCTACCTTCCTTCCTTCAAGCAGCCTTCATTCTATGACTCCGCTACTTCCACCGTTCAAGTGATTCTTCCTTCTCTCTATCATTCTTTCTTTCTATCATTTTTCCTTCTCTTACCTTTATTCCTGCAATTTTTCAAGTAACCCTTTCTTCGTTTGTCTCTTTCTATCATTCCTTCCTTACCCCTTTTCTTCAAAAAGCCCTCCACTGATTCTTTTATTCCCTACTTCTTCTCTTCCATCCTTCAAGGGATTCTTCCTTCCAGCCATCATTTTTTCCTTCTATCCTATTTTCTTTCTTTTCGTTTCTTCCTGCATTTTTCAAGTAATCCTTTTTTTGTTCGTCTCTTCTCCCCCTCCCTTCATTCTTTTGCCTCTCTCCTTGTCTCCTTCCATCCTTCAAGTGATTCTTCCTTCCATCCATCCTTCTATCCTTCTTCCTGCGATTTTTCAAGTAATCCTTTCTTCGTTTGTCTCTTCCTTCCTTCCTTCCTTCCTTCCTTCTTTTCTTCAGGCAGCCCTCTCCCTATTCTTTTACTCCTCTCCTTCCATCTTTCAAGTGATTCTTCCTTCCATCCCCCTCCTTCTTTCCTTCTATCCTTTTTCATTCTTTTTTCCTTTATTCCTGCAATTTTTCAAGTAACCCTTTCTTCGTTTGTTGCTTCCTTCATTCCTTCCTTACTTCTATTCTTCAAACGGCCCTCCACTCGTTCTTTTATCTCCCTCCTCCTCCCCTTCCATCCTTCAAGGGATTCTTCCTTCCATCCATCATTCTTTCCTTTTGCCTTCCTTTTCCTTTCTTCCTGCATTTTTAAAGCAATCCTTTTTTGTTAGTCTCTTACTTCCTTCCCTCCCTTTATTCTTTTGCCTCTCTCCTTCTCTCCTTCCATCCTTCAAGTGATTCTTCCTTCCATCCATCCTTCTTTCTTTCTATCCTTTTTTCTTTCTTCCTGCGATTTTTCAAGTAATCCTTTTTTCGTTTGTCTCATCCTTCTTTCTTCCTTCCTTCCTTCCTTCCTTCTTTTCTTCAGGCAGCCCCCCATTCTTTACCCCTCTCCTTCCATCTTTCAAGTGATTCTTCCTTCCATCCATCCTTCTTTCCTTCTATTCTTTTTCATTCGTTTTTCTTTTCTTCCTGCGATTTTTCAAGTAATCCTTTCTTCGTTTGTCTCATCCTTCTTTTTCCTTCTTCCTTCCTTCCTTCCTTCCTTCTTTTCTTTTCTTCAGGCAGCCCCCCATTCTTTACCCCTCTCCTTCCATCTTTCCTTCCTTTCCATCCTTTTCTTTCCTTCCTTTTTCCGTTTTTCTTTTCTTCTGCGATTTTTCAAGTAATCCCCCCGTTTGTCTCATCCTTCTTTCTTCCTTCCTTCCTTCCTTCCTTCCTCTTCCTTCCTTCCTTTCTTTTCTTCAGGTGCCCCCCATTCTTCCTTCCATCTTTCAAGTGATTCTTCCTTCCATCCATCCTCCTTTCCTTCTATTCTTTTTCATTCGTTTTTCTTTTCTTCCTGCGATTTTTCAAGTAATCCTTTCTTCGTTTGTCTCATCCTTCTTTCTTCCTTCCTTCCTTTCTTCCTTCCTTCCTTTCTTCCTTCTTTCCGTCTTTCCTTCTTTTCTTCCTTCCTTCCTTCCTTCCTTCTTTTTCTTTCCTTCTTCCTTCCTTCCTTCTTTTCTTCCTTCCTTCCTTCCTTTCTTCCTTCTTTCCTTCTTTCCTTTTTTCTTCCTTCCTTCCTTCCTTTTTCTTCCTTCCTTCCTTCTTTCTTCCTTCCTTCCTTCTTTTCTTCCTTCCTTCCTTCTTTTCTTCCTTCCTTCCTTCTTTTCTTCCTTCTTTCCGTCTTTCCTTCTTTTCTTCCTTCCTTCCTTCTTTTCTTCCTTCCTTCCTTCCTTTCTTCCTTCGTTCCTTCTTTTCTTCCTTCCTTCCTTCCTTCTTTTCTTCCTTCCTTCCTTCTTTTCTTCAAGCAGCCCGCTCTTCATTCTTTTATCCTTCTCCTTCCATTTTTCAAGTAATTTTTCCTTCCATCCATCATAATTTCCTCCTATTTTTTCCTTTCGTCTTCTTCCTTCCTGCAATTATTCAAGTAATCCTTTCTTTGTTCGTCTCTTTCATTCTTCCTTCTTTTCTTTCTTTTTTCTTTCTGTCTTCGTTCATTACTTTCTTGAAATATCCCCTATGTTTTTAGAGTTCCTTCTTTCTTCTTGTCTTTCCTTCTTTCTTTTTCCCCTTTGTTCTCTTCTGTTTTTTTCTTTTTCTTCCCATCTATCTCTTTCATTTCTGTCATATTTTTTTAATTTATTATCTGTTGTTTTTCTTTTCTTTCATTTGTTTCCCTTCTGTTTTCTTTCTTTTCTCTTTTTTTGTCACCTACCCACCTCCAACACACCCATTTCTCACTCATACACAAAGCACACGAACCTCCCATCTACGGGAGAAGCCGTAAGACTCCATTCCAATTCTCTTGTTTCAAAATTGTTTCTGCCTCATGGTTTTACAACACTAAAGAGATCTTCCTACTAATAGTCTTGTTCTACGAATATGGTTCATGTTCTGTGCCGCCGATGTTTTGATACGATAAACAAGTCCTGATCATTTTGGGCGACATGTGTTTGGAGATGCATCCAGTCAAGCGCCCGACTCCAGTGGAATCCGAACCCCGACTCACGCTCTTTAATACAAGATTCCCTTACCCACTCCTTCAGTCGTTAATTTGTCTTACGATGCATCGAAGCAAAACAAACAAAAAAAAACTAAATTGGAGTCTATAGCGGAATGAAATTAGTTAAAGGGTTATTAAGACAACGGCTCAACCAGAAATAAAGTTAACATTTGTTAAACGGGACGACATACTGTCGCCTTTTCTTTGTGCTCCTAAAAAGCAGCAAATTATCGTCTTTAGACGACATTTGTTTAAAATTTCTTTGTATTCCAAGCCTGATTTGCGAAGTTGTGGCTGGGTACCTTTTGCTTTTCGATTTAGTTTTTACTCGTGAATTAAAACTTAGTCTTTAGCAAGTTTATTATTATTATTATTATTATTATTATTATTATTATTGTTATTATTATTTCATTTCCTTTGATTTCTGGTGTGTACTCATTTCTTTCCGGGTCCCGCCCAGAGACATAAGATCAGAAATGGCATCATGACATTTTCCTTAAAGTGGTCTGTTTTTCTTTAAAATATTAGCTCTGGATTTACATACTGAGCTCTCAGGATTTCATCCTCCTTGGGACTACCCATACGGATTACCAAGTTTTTCATAAGTTAACTATATATATATATATATATATATATACTTGATAATGGCTAAAAGTAGGGCCCAAATCGCTCGGAATTAAAGAGTCTTTGGACAGTTTTTAAAGAGTCTGTGTCCAAAATAAAGCACTTGTTCGAACACAAAAACATTAAATGAAAATCTTAATCGCACTACTTTGTCTGTCGTCTTTAATAAAACATGTATAAAAAAGTGATTGCTGCCTAAATACACAATGATTTTAGCTGTGTATTTAAAACCCGGTAAATTTTAAAAGTTACTCCAAAATTCGCTTGAAGATGAAATAGAACTAATGCTTTTAATTTATTTGCAAAAATAAAATTAGGGGTTTTTAGCTTCTATTTTTGAAACATGGTTGGAACTGTGTAGCGAAAATAACCATATTTTAAATCAATTAATTTATAATATATATATATATATATATATGTATGTGTGTGTGTGTGTGTGTGTGTGTCTGTGTGTGTCTGTGTGTGTCTGTGCATAAATATATAAATGGTGGTACTCGTTTGAAAAAACCTTGGATAGCTCAACTTGCATTAGAGCAAATTGTTACCTGAGGAAAAATGGGGAATGAAAAAAAGAAAGAACCAAGAACATTGAACTAAGACGAAAACAACCGTCCAGTGTTCAAGCTCCGAGTCAGAAAAAAAAAAAAAAACGGGTAAAAAGACAACTACGTAAAGTGCTCAATACACTAAGTAGAGCAAAGCCTAAGGTAATCCTAAGGAGCCAGGCAAACCTACCTACTGCCTGGCTCCTTTATTATATATATATATATATATATATATATATATATATAAGTGATGGACTAATATTTGTATAATTAGAGGGGCGTGGTGGTGTCTCCTAAATATAAAGTTTGACGTAATAAGATATATTTAAAAAAAAACATTAATTGTTTCGTTAGAAATTGTTTTGTTCGAATACAAGATCCATCAGAAATGGACATCCGAGAAAATCTAAACGTGTGGGTGTGCCTTTCTTAAAAGCGTTGGAGTGTTACGCTCTCTATGCCCAAACAAGGCTGTTTCTCCGAATAAGGCGGGTACTGGTTCGAATCTTGCGGCAGAGCATATTTTGTTTAATATTTTTGAGTCTGCAGGTCGATAAACATAACAACACTCTTTAAAAAGGGGGGCGTCTTCTCAAACATGTATATCTATACAAAAATAATGTTTGCAGTAAACACACACACACATAAATTGTTCATTCTCAAGAAGTAATGATTAACAGGTAAGTACGACGTTTTCAGACTTTCGTTCTAGAGAAAGGTCGTTGGAAAATGGAGACAGAGCGAGACTTTAATGATGATTTTCTAAGCGTATCTTAGATGTGGCACAAGGCCGAAAGTATGGAGCTCCAAGTGAAGATCGAAGTTATTACTCAGTCGTGATTTTTCTACCGAGAAATGGCTGCTAACCAGTACACCACCTTGAGGACCCCATTTCGACTATTTACATTAATTTTCCAAGTGTAGCTAAGATGTGGCACAAGGTCGAAAGTAAGGGCATTCAGTGAAAATCAAACTCACTAGTCAGTCGTAATTGTTTTAGGGAGACAAGCTTGCTAACCATTACCCGGCTCGAGGTGCCCTATATTGATTTTCCAAGAGTAGCGTAGATGTGGCACAAGGCCGAAAGTAGGAGGTACCCAGTGAGGATCGAACTCACTACTCAGTTGTAATTGACGTAACGAGACAATCTTGCTAACCGATGTATGTATATATGTAGTGATTTTCCAAGCGTGGCTTAGATGTGGCACAAGGTCGAAAGAAGTGGCACCCACGGAGGCTCGATCTCACTAGTCAATCCTAATTGTTCTATCGAGACTAGCGAGGTCTCCATAGTGATTTTCCAAGCGTAGCTTAGACGTGGCACAAGGCCGAAAGTGGAGGGCACCCAGTGAGGATCGAACTCACTAGTCAGTCGCAATTGTTTTAGCGAAACAAGCTTGCTAACCATTACACAGCCTCGTGGTGCCCTATATTGATTTTCCAACCGTATCATAGATGTGGCACAAGGCCGAAAGTATGGAGCGCCAAATGATGATCGAACTCACTACTCAGTCGTCATTTTTCTAGCGAGAAAAGCTTGCTAACCAGTATACCACATCGAAATGCCCAAAGTATAGCCGTGGCACAAGGAACACCCATTGAGGATCTAAATCATTTTTCGGTCGTAATTCATATGGCGAGACAAGCTTGTTAACCATTACACCACGTCGAAGTGCTCATTCATCGGCACTTCAGTGATGAAGCTACAAAGTTCTTGGGGGAAATTAATGCACGGCAAAATTATTCGGGCATTAGCAAAAAGTTTTCAGAAAAAGGGTGTCAGTTTAAGGAATTGCCCAACAGGCAAATTAGGAATTGACAAAAATTCAATATCTGGGATGTGTTTTAACAAAGGACGGAAAATGCCACATCGAAATCCGAAGTTACATTGGGATAGGGAAAATGCCTTCCAAAATCTAAGCAATATATTAAAAAACAGGAAAAATTCGTTATAAACAAAGACAATCTCCTATGTAGCAAAGAATACTGAACAGTCTTATTACAGATGAAGAAGAGACTTGAAGCAACAGAAATATGGTTCTACAGAAGGAAGATGAGAATTCCGGAGACTGATCACGTGAACAACGACGAAGTTTTAGAGAAAATGGAAACGAAAAGGATGCAAGAGACAGTTCAAATGAGGAAAGTAGGCTTAGAACATTTGACATTCACAGGACATATTGAAGACCAGAGGAGTAGACGTAAGCAGCGAAGAACCTACGAGTACGTGTAAATGGTTGGCTGACCAGGGACTGGGAGAGATAGCTGAAAGACAATGTTTACTAAGAGATCCAAAGGACAGGAAGTTGCAAAGATCGATGATCACCAATGTTCCTAAGGAATACGGCACAAAGAAGAAGAAGAAGAACAACAACAACAAGAGGGGGAGGAAGAAGAACAACAACAACAAAAAGAAAAAGAAGACAAAGAACAAGAAGAGGATGAAGAAGAAGAAGAGTAGGAAGAAGAAGAATTAGAAGAGGAGGAAGAAGACAAAGAACAAGAAAAGGAGGAAGAAGAAGGAGGAGGAGAGGAGAAGAAGAAGAAGAATTATAAGAGGAGGAAGAAGGAGAAGTATAAGAGGAAGAAGACAAAGAACAAAAAGAGGAGGAGGTGGAAGAAGAAGAAGAAGAGTAGGAAGAAGGAGAAGTAGAAGAGAAGGAAGAAGACAAAGAACAAGAAGAGGAGGAAGAAGGGGGAGAGGAGGAGGAGAAGAAGAAGAAGAAGAAGAATTAGAAGATGAGGAAGAAGCAGAAGAGGAAGAAGACAAAGAACAAGAAGAGGAGGAGGAGAAAGAAGTGGAAGTAGAAAAGGCGGAAGAAGAAGTAGAAGAAGAGGAAGAAGACGAAGAAGAAGAAGAAGGAGTAAAAGAAGACGAAGAGGAAGAAGAAGAGGAAGTAGAAGGCAAAAGAAGAAGACAAAGAAGAGGAGAAGGAAGAAGAAGAAAAAGAAGAATGAGAAGAAGAGGAGGAAGGAAACAAAGAAGAAGAAGAGAAAGAAGACAAGAAAGAAGAAGTTAAATCATATACCAATGCTTAGACAAGAAAATGGATTGCTGATAAATATTTTCTTGGTCATAATGTTTAACAATTTCATTCCAAGCAAGGAAAAAAGCCACTAAGACGCAAATTTTTAGTGAGTATGAGCGAATAGGAGAAAAAGAAAACATTATTTAAATCATCGAACAGTTAAAGAACATAATTTTTTCGGGGGGGGGTTCTGTTGGAGAGAAGTTGCATGGTTATAATTTTGAATATTCTTTTGAGAAATCTGCGCATTATACTCAAGTAAATAGTCATTATTTTTAACCACAAGCAAGGCAATAAAGCCACTAAGACGTAATTGGGATTAAAGTCGAAACGCCAGGTCAGGACCAATAATATTGCTGATTCTTATGGTGAAATGACATTTTGAGTTCAACGTCAACAGATTCATATCGTTCTTTTTTCTTACCAGTTAAGTGTGATTTATTGACTCCTCATATTTACTTACATCTCCCTAAAATCTATCTATATCAGTCTGTTCATATCTATCTATCTATCTATCTATCTATCTATCTATCTATCTATCTATCTTACTCGGTTCGTATCTATCTATCTATCTATCTATCTATCTATCTATCTATCTATCTATCTATCTATCTATCTCAATCTGTTCATATCTATCTATCTATCTATCTATCTATCTATCTATCTATCTATCTATCTATCTATCTCGTCGTGGATGTGACGATAAACTACATCCGCGTCCTGGGTAAGACGATAAACTACGTCCAACAGCAAGGCCTCTGATCAGGAGGTTTTGAGGAGCGTGGAACCACCTCTTAATTGCTGGTGTTCCAAGGTCCTCTCTGACCCGGGGTGGTAGCACCTGTTAGAGCCCTAGCTATGAGTAAATAGTTAAGCCCAAAATTGGTGTCAAAATACTATGAAAGTGTAAAAATAGACTTTAATACCAGCAATGCGTTTTGTAAAAATAGTTACCAGCAATAAATTTTGAAGAAAAAATTATTACCAGCAATACATTATTTCGATCAATACATTTTTGGAAAAAAAGTATTACTAGCAATACATTTTTGGAAAAAAATATTACCCGCAATATATTTTTGGAAAAAATATTACCAGAAATACATTTTTTTTAAAAAAATATTACCAGAAATACATTTTTTAGGAAAAAATATTACCAGAAATACATTTCTGGAAAAAAAAATTATCAGCAAAACAAAACAAACCAAACCAAACCGAACCAAACCGAACTAACGAACTTACTATCTATCTATCTATCAATCTATCTGTCTATCTTGTGAAGAAAATTCTACAAGCGAGAAATGCGAGTGGTGAAAATGTTAGCATAGAACTTATAGTGACATCTAGCCATTTCAACTGTAAAATGATGAAGCCATACTGTCAATCTATTACTGCGCTTAGATTCATGAAGTCTATGGACCAAAAAGGAAAATACATCAAAACAATTATCATGAAAATATTTATAGAAAAGGTACAGAGAATCTACATTACGGCGATTGGAATTCGACTGAAACCGAGATGTTGTATCAGGACGGATTACATTGCAGATTCTACTTTGGATTTTATTAAGAAACTCTAAATACATAATAGAAACACCAGACCAGATGTGACAGCAATAAACGAATAGTAAACTTGTAAATACAAAGATTTTATAATAATAAATGCAATAAATATATAAAGCTGTAATTTTTTACGACATGATTATCTGTTCAAGTACAGTATTTCCATAAATATGACGTTTTTTTTTTTGCCATAAAGCGTATAACGATTTATCCTGGTGTCAAAACAAAAGGGCGCCAGGTTATAATTCGTCAAGCCACCAGGTGTCTGAAAAAACATTTCCTTTGTATATCCCTCAGTAAAAGTATTTATATATATATATATATATATATATATATATATATATATATATATATATATATATATATTGATTTCACCCAAAGCAAGGCGGTAAGCCACTAGGACGCAAGGGGTTACAGAAAATATAGAGCGAGATCAGATAGGAGTGATAGAAGGGAGTATGAGGAGAAGGGTAGTGGATAGATCAAGGCAACTGGAGATGTCGATTGACATTACACTTGAATAGCTGGAGATTATAGCTCTCAGGGAAACTGGAACAGGGAAGGGAGTTCCACAGGCGAGAGGTGCAAGACACGAAGCTATTAGAGTAGAAGAGACGGCTACATTTAGGAGTTTCGACAGTGAAGGGGTGAGAGCGGGAAGCCAGCCTCGTAAGGCGCTTGAATATTTAAGTATATTTAGGTATTTAATAGTAAATTTCGTGTTGGAAAAAACTACGTTTTATATACGAGAAACTATGGCATATATTCGCATGATTTCTTGCTATTTTCTTTTATCATACAAACCAACCGTTTTTGTAGAGAAGCAGACATTAAAAAACAAAAAACAAAAAAAAAACCGGTTTTGATCTAGCCAGAAAATACGTAGGATGTCTTTCGGTACAACAGCTGTAAATGCAGTCTTAAATTAGGCAGATGACGTGTTGCATAAACCGGGCATTCCTAGCAAAATAATTGTGAATGGCAAGTGCTGTACCTGTACGTGCAAAGCAAGATAAATAAACGGAATATACATTACGAAATTAGAAATGGATACAAGGTGCGTAGAATAGAATGCGTGGGCGAGAATTGATTAACCCCTTTCCCGCCAATTATTTTGTGAAAAACGTTTAATTTTCAGACTGATTTGTTTTATTTGTATATACCATAATTCCCCATATATAATACGCCTTCATCCATAATACACACACCGAAAATTGTGATGAAAATGTGGGAAAATGCTTCTACTCATGCATAATACGCACCTCTTGTTTGCTAATCAAACCTCATAAATGTACCTCTGCAATTTCATCACGGCCAGCGTTTCCTACGGTTATTTAAAAAAAAAATGGCTTTAAGCATAGAATAATATTATTCTAATTTAGTTGTATGATAATTCTTATTTTATTTTACGGCAATTTTTAAAGATTTTTTGTTGCAGTGCATAATACGCACGCCTGATTTTGTTTATTAATTTTAGAAAAAAATGCGTATTAAGCATGGGGAATTACGGTATATATTTTATATAGTAACTAAGAAAATAAGTCACTTTGAAGTGCCCGAGCGGTGGCTAACACCTCTACCGGACGTAGGAGTTGACAATTAGACTTGTTTCAACTTTAGAATCAAGATCGACGTATAAACACGTCGGCGACTGGTTATGTATTGGAGGTGTTTATTTGTCCATGTTTTAAAAAGACAGTTTCGATGAAAACATATATACACGTCTACGCCGGAAACTGGGGTTACATGGCAGTTGAGTAGAGAAGGTTAAACGGTAAATTTTGACGCTATGCCAATTTCAAAGCTGTTGTTTTGTTTTACGCAGATAGAAAACTATTGATTGGTTGATTTGTTTTTTTACGGCTTATCAACCTTTTGCGGGTTATTTAAAGCCAGAAAACATTTTTTTCGAGATGGCAAGAATTTTTTTGAGATAACAATTAACTAACTATTTAACCCATAAGTGGGGGCAGAAAAAATGGACTCATACCTTTCCGAAGTGCATTTGCGCGCTCCCGAGTGGAATTAGAACTCGATTCCCTGATTTCCAATTCGTTATCCATTACACCACTGGCACATCCAAGCTTACATCACCTGGTTCTCACCTATCTAGTTACTGGCCAGGTTCAACGTTGCTTAACTTCGGTGATCTTACGGGAACCGGTGTTTCAACGTGTTTATAAGGAAAGCAGCAAGTAACCTACTTGACAAGTCTGCGTAAATATTCGGCGGAATTGTCGCTGAGAACAGGAAGGAAACTGTGGAGAACCGTGATCCTACTATTTAACCCATATCTAGGGGAGAAAAGATGAATCCATTCCTTTCCCGACGGTATTTGCCTGAATATAACAAACTCGACTGGAATTGGAACACGGCTCTCCGATTTCCAATTCCGAGCCGTTATCCATAACACCACTCGCACATCCAAACTTACAGCACTTAGTATTCCCAAACGGTAACCCATCTAAGTACGGGCCACGATCATCAGTGCTTAACTTCAGTGGTGGTAGGAGAACTGTCGTTTTAACGAGATATTAACGTAAGCCAAGAAAATTATTACTGCATTCAATAAATTTAGTTTTAAACGATTTAATTATTTGGGGGTTGGTGGGGGTATAACACGAGCAGTCATTGATCATTCATCGTAATATTACAAAATTAAATTAACCCTGAGGCAAATTATTAGAGCTGGTATCTTTACCTTTGTTGTTTTTTCTCTAATCCAGATATTCAGCCACTGTGTTCTTCAAACTTCCTCAAACGTATTCTTGCTTTCCTTCACTTATGCAGAAGAAAAGAATAAGCATCAATTGCAAGAAGAGAGAATGCATTGTCGTTAGCCAAAGGAATAGTCTAACATAGAAATTGCTGCCGGATGTAGTTTATCGTCATATCCAGGACGCAATGCTACTGATATAAATAAAGTATCTGAAATGAAGGAGAAAACAGTACTAGTTAAAAAAATGAATGCTAATTTACAATAGTTCATATAATAAAACACCAAGATAATATAGCTAGTGATACTTCTCGTCTAAGTAAACAATCGGAATAAAGAGGAAGAAATATTAGTCAAAAAGTAATAATAGTTAACAAGGTTTTAAATTAAATATTAATAAGCGATGCTTACAAAACATCGAAAGCAAGAAGAAAGGAGTAAACATCAACTGCAAGAAGACAGAATGCATAGTCGTTAGCAAAAGGGACAGCCAAACATACAAATTACAAATTGGAGATGCCAAACAAATACAACAATATAAATATCTGTGAAGTGTTTTAACAGAAGACGGAAGATGTGATATTAAAATCCGAAGGCTTATTCCAATAGCGGAAGATGCCTTCCAAAAGATATGCAAAGTATTAAGAAACAGGAAAATTCCTTTAGAGACACTGAAAAGAGTAAGAAAAAGCTGCGGAAAATTAGTTCTCTGCTATGGCAGTGAATACTGGATAATTTCCTCACAGATAGACCTGAAGCAACGTAGGTCTGGTTCTACAGAAGGATACTGAGAATGCCATGGACCGAACATGTGAGCAACTATGAATTTTTACAGGAAAGTGAAACAAAAAATTACACATAAACAGTTGAAATTTCTAGAGCACATAGAGGAAAGAGGGTTTAGAAAACTTAATGCTCACAGGTCAGGATGGAAGCGAGAGGGAGAGAGAAAAACAGCGCACGTCCTTATCGAGCGAGGTTGAGTAAATGGATAGCAGAAAAGGTTAGGAAATTGTGGATAGTCATGATCGCCAGGTTTCTGATACGACACGGCAACTAAAATATGAAGAAATTACATCAGGCTGTCGGTGATAGGGGTTCGCCACAAAATCTCATCACTTTGTTGTAATCCGTAGAAACGCATTATGTAGACGTAACTCTCTGCTTCTCTGTACGTCTCCTTTTCTCAATATGTCCTGTCAGTGCTTACTTTTCTAAGCCTACTTTCCTCAAAATGTGTTCTAGTAATTTGAGCTGCATCTTTCTGATTTTCAGCACATGTGACCTTTCAGTCCTTATTTCTTTAAATATTCTTTATGTGATTCCTCTTTAAAAAAAAATTAATAAACAGAAACAAACAAAAACCGTTTCAGTTCATGGTATTCACTGTAGCTTCCAGTCTCTTCATCTCTAAGGAAATTGCCCAGCATTCACTAGTCCAGGATATGCCGATGAACTAATATCCGGCAATAAGGTCTCTAACCGGGACCCGGGGCGGTAGCACATGTTTGGCTCCCAGCTATGGGAAAATAGTAAACACCCAAACAATAACAAAACATGAAAGTATAAAAAGTACGTATTTATTGTAAAAATACCAACTATATATCTCTATCTATAAAAGGCAGGATGTGTGTAACGAATGCACGGCCGCAATTTTCGACGGATTTGCACCAAAATTTACATGCACATGCTCCAAGTTAGCGGGAAGGCCAAGACCGACATTGCATTTCCCAACTCCCATCGACAGTGGAAATAATCCATGTTTTCATGCTTCTACGGCAGTTTTCATTTAGTTTGCAGCCATTTTCTACTGGCCAGAGTGAGAGCCTATAGCTGACTGCCACGAATAGGCAGGAAGCAGCGTGAGAGCCAACAGCTGACTGACACGAATGTTAACTAGCATGCTAGCATGCAAAAAAAATCGATAGCTGCATTCGTCACAAGTGGGAAAAATTTAAATCTGCATGGCACTTTATTCCAATTGGCTCATTCGCTTGCTTAAACTCAACGTTGATTCTGATTCCGCAGAACTGGTTTGGGTGTGAAAAAGTATTTGTTGTTAACATTCTTTTTTCATTCGGTTTTTCCAGTTACGAGTCCTTTTTTAAAGCAGATCGTTTTGTGTTCATTTTGTTTAGTTCTTTTTTCGTAACAGATTTAATGTTTAGTTTTCGCAGTGTGAGATAGGCAAGAAGTAAGGCATGTAGCAACATCAGCACGACAAAGGGCACTCCTTTAAAGGCAAGGAAGGGCAAAAATATTTTAAGTCAAGTGATAGCGATTGCTGTATGAGTCGTACGATTTTTGAATCGAGCACGGGCAACGCCGGGCCATGCTGCTAGTTTTATATAAAGAAATTAACAACTATAAATATTTAGAGTAAAATGACCAACCATAACTCTTTATAGTAAAATGGGGAAGAATAAATATCTGTAGTAAAATGACCAACAACATTTATTTATATTAAAATTGCCAAAAATACCTATTTATAATAAAATGACCAAAAATAATTATTTATCGTAAAATTGTGAATTGCTTCAAAGTACTCAAAAAAATAAATTTTAGCGTTAAATGAGCCAAGAGGAGCTTATATGCTGTTAAACAAACAAATCAATGAATCCAGCAATTACTAGGATACAAGAGGATGGATATGGCATAGCAGTTCAGTACTTCTTTGTTTCTTTAAAATTGTTTCCCCCTTCTTGGAACTAAGCTTAATTTATGTAACCACATCTGCTGCTCGAGTCACCTCTTCATCTGTGAATTTCCTGTGTCTTAATACATTGTTTAGCTTTTGAAAGGTCTTTTCTTATTAAAATGCACCGTCGCATTTCCCTGTAACATTCTCTGTCGACTGTCGCGTCACTACTCAGCTAATTTTTACCTGCTTCATTCTGGGTCACCATTTTGTATCTGACATCTTGTCGTCTCTCTTGCTATGATGATAAATATTGTCTTTTTAGAGTGAATGGCTATTTTTTTTCTTCCCGCTTTCTTTGTCTAGAATTTCTAGCAGTTTTCATTTCTGAGACCGCCATTAACACAGTGTCATTCACATATTATTTATTTGCTCAGGCAATCGACTCAACATTAACCTTTTATATAGAAGGCTCTAATGATAATAACTCTTTGCCCCCCATAAGGAAGAAGCATCTACATTAATTTTATTCACTACTAATTTGAAATACACTAAGAAATATTGATATAAAAACAAGAATGGTTAAGAGACTTATCCGCATAATGCGACAATAATAAAAATTATTTTGTTGAAAAATTTCAACACCAGTCAGCGATAAATCAGTTAGGAATAGACAAATAACATAGATAGATAGATAGATAGATACATACATACATACATAGATATACTGAAACGGACATAGAGAGAGAGAAATAGATAGATAGATAGATAGATAGATAGATAGATAGATAGATAGATAGATAGATAGATAAATAGATAGATAGATAGATAGATAGATAGATAGATATTTGGTTGGTGCAAAAATAATGACGTAATAATGTCGTTTTTTGAAGTTAAAAAATACGTCAAAAAACGACATTATTATGTCATTATTTTTGCACCAACCTAATAGATAGATAGATAGATAGATAAACTCTCCGAGTGATCACCCAAATATACTAGGTTTTGGCGCTTCTTTAAATAAGCGTATTTCATCTTTGATTCTTGTTTACCATTCTCTTCAGGCTAAAACGTAATCAATTAAATGATATCCCTTCTTAGGATAGATTAAGAACATTAGAATAAAATCGAAATACAATAATTCAGTTGTTTTTTTCTTAGACTGGTTGCCATCCATTCCTATAAGACCCAGTCTGGTCTGGTCTGGTCTGGTCAGGTCTGATATTGACCCATACCTGGAGGTGTGTGGAGAAGACATGGATTCATACCGTTCTCAAGGGTACTTGCACGTAAGAAAATGAAACGAACCTAACTGGATTTCGATCTCCACTCACCGATTCCTTAACCAGAGCCTTCCTACTACTACTACTACTACTACTACTACTACTACTACTACCCCCATATATATATATATATATATATATATATATATACATCGGAAGGCTCTTGATGGGCCTTCATCACAATAGGTACGGATTAGTAAATACAATAGGCAACAGTAAACTACAGAAGAACTCAAAATTGATCGCTGCATTTAAGTATTGTATTAATATTTAAGTTTACCTTTTAAAAATTCGACGATAATTCTTCTGACGACACTTAAATTAAAGACAATTTGATGTACGCAGGTCCTTCCTTTTCATACAAACAATTTATTTTTATTTCATGGGTGACTTTCACTGGATTTCCCAATTAATTTCGATTATTCCCAAATTTATTTCCAAGTTATAAAAATTGTTATCATAAAAAAAACAAAAAAAACAAAAAAACAAACTTCGTCACAAAAATCGCCGAAAACAATCGCAATAATAAAAACTTGGGAATCCAAAATTTCAGGGTTCGGGTCTGGATCCGACCGGGAATGTTTTTATTTTGTTCACAGAGTTGGCCTGATTCCAAAATGCTATGATATGTTGGGCTACGACCTATAGGAGGGAAGTTGAAAACAGGAACAATTTTATTTTGGAACACTGTAATTTGAGAACAGTATCTTTTTCATTAGAAATTGGCTATTGAAATTTAGAGAGTTGTGCTCCTTTGAATTGAAAAAAATGTGACACAGTGACACAGTGACATTCGAATTTATTATTTAAATATAAGTCGACATTGAAGTCAATGCCTTTAGTACCCACTTTTATATTTATATACGCTCTATCCTGATATTGAGCACTTTAACCCATAAATATAACACACGTTAAAACTATATTTCTTCATATATATATATATATATATATATATATATATATATATATATATATATAGTTTTAAGGTGTGCTATATTTATGGGATAAAGTGCTCAATATGAGATGGAGCGTATGTAAATATAAATATTAAAGTGTTGACTTCAATGTTCACGTTTATATATATATATATATATATATATATATATATATATATATATATAGATATATATAGGATTAATGCAAACAAATTATATTCAGCACCTCGACTCTGTAAGTAATCGGTCTGTCCACTCGTCAGTAATTTTCAGTAATTGATTAAAATGAATGAGAAAAATGATGATGATGATGGCGATTATGATGATCACAAAGCCCAAGAAAATATTCGTAGGTAAACAAAAGCAAAATAAATTAAAATCTTTGAGACAAAGAGTGTTTTTTTTTTATTCTTCACTTCAAAGCCCAGACACTTCTGCTGGGTGGTGTACAAGATTACCATACAACAATTCTTTCAGCCTTGACTCGAGACTCTAGACGTGTGTGAGACATGCAAAATGTTTTTTTTTGTTTTTTTTTTTTTTTGCATTTTGTGTGTAGGTTTTGGTAAGTAAAACTTTGGACCACCCAGCAAGTTCCGAAGCTGTGAAATAATGCTAAACTTGTCTGAGAAGACTCATTTCTTTCGGCATCACTCTCGCTTTAAGAACGAGTCCGCTTGCTCAATAGAAAGTGGAGACACCTGTTGTTTTTTTCGACTGTCTTGTTATAGTTGCTTGGCAAACGGACTGGCTTTCTTATTGAGTTGAAAGAAAGAAAACAAGAATGAAACAACAAAACATTTAAATAAATGACACTGAAACACAATAAAATGTCAAAATTTCCAAGAGTTTAGTTAAAATGTACTGAAATTTTTAATATATATAATGCAGACTTTTGTAAACGCCAGTGAATTTACTGGCCCTTAACCAAGAAAATGTGTGAGAGAAAAGTACGAGCAGCGACAGATATATATATATATAATTATTTATTTAAAATTATAACATAAATATGTTATAAAATCACTACAAAAATAGCCATTTTGTTTCAACACCTCTGGTGTCTTATCAAGTGATGGTGTTGAATGTAGAATTTATTCCGTATACACCAATCCTATACTTGTATATATATATATATATATATATATATATATATATATATATATATATATATATATATATATATATATATATATATATATATATATATATAAAAAGGCTTAGTGTTTAAGCCTTTTTATTATATCCTTACTCTGTCCTAGACATTGAGTTCTACCTGGATCCTTCCTCTTGGATTTTTTTTTTTTTTTTTTTTCTGAAAATATACATGTATGGGAATTTTTATATATATTTTGTATATGTACGTATATTTTCCACTAATATTATCTATATATATATATATATATATATATATATATAGAGAGAGAGAGAGAGAGAGAGAGAATTCAGCGGACTGAGGTGCCTGCTGTTTAATCTAGCCATAAACACTTTCTGATCTCGTATTATTGGAAGCTCCATTATTTCAAACTTATGCCAGCCTAAGCTAGGTTTAAATCAATATGGAAGTGTTTAGTACTCAAGCAATAAACAATTCATGAATTCATCTTCGCATAACTGTGACCCCCTCTGTTTTAGAGGCGGGGGCTCCCAGTTTGCTACACTAATCTAGGCTTAAACAGTACTACATTACTTACATCCGATATAATAGTGAATAGTGCCCACAAGCAATTTTTCGATATCTGGTGACACTTTTAATGCAAATATGCTTCGAATTGAATCCTTTAATTGCTCCCTGGGGTAGACAATTTTAGTTCCACGTGCCATGTTTAATGGATGTCACTTATCAGTTATATCCTGTTAATTCCCCTCTGAAAGTTTTCCACTGCCTTAACCAGGTATTGAACTCACACTCTTTGGGTCCTGTCACTGGATCTAACTAACGCCTTTATCCACTGTGCCATGTGTCCTCAAGGTCACTTGGCACAGTGGATGAAGGCACGAAGAACTAGAACAGTCTAAACCAATGAGCGAAATAAAGGGTTCAGTTCGACATTCCAACCAACTGAAGAAGGCCGGAGCGTACAACAGCCGAAATAAATATGGCGACAAAGATGAGGACAATAGTCCGAATAATGTAAATAGTGTACATAATACCTCATCTTAGAAATATAGCCAGATACGTGATAAATATAGCAACAAAGGTAAGGATAATAGATCGAATAATGTAAATAGTGTACATAATACCTGATGTCAGGAATATAGACAGATACGTGATAAATATGGCGACAAAGATGAGGCTAATAGTGCGAATAATGTAAATAGTGTACATAATACCTCATCTCAGATGGGATCAATAGTCCGAATAATGTAAATAGTGTGCATAATACCTCATCTCAGAAATATAGGCAGATACTTGATAAATATGGTGACAAAGATGAGGAGAATAGAAATATAGACATACCTGATTTCATTTAATTACCAGAGAACATTTTTCGACACGCCATTAGCATGGTTAGTGCTAAACTCCAGGAAGTTAACACTCTACGCTTTCTTTGACTCACGTTTTCCTCTGACTTGAAATGAATCGAATATATCAAATCAATTACTCTGTCTACTGCAAGGAAAATTGATCAATGAGTCGTAACAGATATTCTTTCTGGTCAGAATCATTCGTGCACACTTCTAAATCTACCATTCGTCCCTGCATTGAATACTGTTGCCATATCTAATTTGGTGGTCATGGTGTACATCCCGCGATTCTTACCAAAATCCGGGTCTGTAATATAATCGTTCCTAACCCGCCATCTCGACTTCAGTCATTTTCTCACTAACGTGACGTGACTTCCCTGTGTCTTTTCAATAAATGTTTTCATGGCAACTGCTCTGGTGAGCTTATATCCCTGGTGTCCCGGATACATGAATTTAAGCGTGTTACTAAATTGACAACTAGGTCCCACTGCTGTTATGTTTAACTAGCTAGATGCAATCAACACCTCTACCCTAACAGTTTTTATTTCTCGTACTTCTCACCTGTGGAATTCCCTCCCGGAGTTTTTCTTCCCTGATGACTACAATGTTCAAAAATTGAAATGCAACGTCAATCGCCTTCTTCTGTTTCTTTGAACCCTGATACTTTTTTGTCCATTTCTCAATTCTCCCCATCTCAGTTCCCTTATTGGTTATTCCCTTTCCTTCCTTGTAACACCCTGAGTTCTAGCGGCATTGTCGCCTTGCTTGGGGTGAAATGATTACAGTATGTTTTCTGCTTTCTTTCGACTTACAGTATTTTATTATAAACGATATTTTTACTGTTGTAATTTCTTCCTTTATTTTCTCTTATATTGCTTGCTTTTTTATATACAGTAATTTTAATTTGTAATGTACCGATAGCGTTTTTTTTTTTATATAAATTATGTGAATAATTACAATAAAAATCTCTTCCTGAATATGATCTGCTGAAATGGAGATGTGTCTAATCTACATGCACCTATAATACTTCATGTTGGGTACCTTGGCGTGGTGTAATGTTTAGCAAGCTTGTCTTGCTAGAACAATTACAATTGAATAGTGAGTTCGATCCTCAATGGGTACCCCATGCTTTCGGCCTTGTGCCACATTTAAGCTACGCTTTGAAAACGTCTATTAATGCTTCGAGTTTCGAAGAGTAAGCACGTTTGTTCACTAGCATTTTAATTATTTCATCAAATTTTCTATCTTCCCACAGATTCCTAGAAAATTCCAAATGATTTAGTTTCATGAATTAGGGCGAATTAATTGTATCGATTTAATGATTTTGAAAACTTTTGATGATCGCTTTTCAAGTCCATTAGTCGACAATATACAATGAAGCTGAATAAAACAAAAGAAGAGAGATGACTAAATAAGAAGTGGGAGGAGGAGGGCCACTGATTTCCGCCCTTCTCATTCCGACCATCAGAAAGAAACACGTGCAGCAGTAATCAGATGTCCACAAAAAATATACAAACTGCCCAAGACAATCAACACCTGAACGCCACCAAATTGTTTTCATTTTTAGCAAATTTTCTTTAAAGTTCTTTGCCTTGTGATTATTTGTCTTCTACAATTTTTTCAACTTCATTTAAACACTGCACAAATAATCACGCTTCTTCTTCTTCTTCTTCTTCTTCTTCTTCTTCTTCTTCTTCTTTCCCCCTCTTATTTTTCTTCCTCCTCCTCCACCTTTCTCCTCTTCTTCTTCTTCACCTCCTCCTTCTTCGTCTTATTCTGCTCCTTCCTCCTGTACCTTCTTCTTCTTCTTCTTCTTCTTCTTCTTCTTCTTCTTCTTCTTCTTCTTCATTGATCTTTTTTCCAACATTTTCTGACCCTGTTGCTGTTGCTGTTCTTCTTCTTCTTCTTCTTCTTTTTGTTGTTGTTCTTCTTTTCTTTGTTGTTGTTGTTGTTCTTTTTTATATTGTTGTTGTTGTTCTTTTTCCTTCCTTCCTTCCTTCTTCTCATTTTGATTTTTACCATTTTCTTCTTTCTCGTCTTCTTCCTTCTTTCCTTCCTTCCTTCTGCTTTTCTTCCTGCCTTCCTTCCTTCCTTCCTTCTTTTCAACTTTCTTCATTTTCCTTCCCTCTTTGCATTTATTTCTCCTTTTATATTTTTTTCCTGATCTTTTTTATCCCTTTACCTTCGTTTTCTGACACCTGTCTTCTTTTTTCTTCTCCTCCTCTTTGTACTTATTTCTTCTTCTTCTTCTTTTTATTCTTTCCTTCATTCTTCTCAAATTTCTTTTCGTCCATCTTCTTCTTCTACTTCTTCGTTTTCTGTTCTCTGCTCCTAGCCCCTTCTTCAACATTCTTTCTTCTTCTCTTTTCTTTTATTTATCTTTAAATGTTTTTGTCGTCTTCTGTTTTTCATTCTATTACAATCTTTTTTCCTTTTTATCTTCATGCATTCGTACACTTTGCTTTTGAACACTTTTTTTTTATCTATTTTCTTCCCTTCATTTTAAGTTCTATTTCTTTTTCTTCTTTGTCTTCCAAATAATTTACTTCCATGTGATTTTTCTTTCTTTCATATTCGTTGTTACTATTTTACTACCACTCTTCTTCTTCTTCTTCTTCTTCTTCTTCTTCTTCTTCCAAATTTCTTTTCATTTCTTCTTCACCTTTCTTACTTATTTTATATTTTCTACTTGACTTCATTCCTTTATTGATCTTTTTGATCTTTTTCCTTCTTAGTCTGACCCCTGACCTATTTTTTATTCCTCTCCTTATGTTATTTATTTCCATCCTGTTGCTGTTGTTGTTGTTCTTCTTTTTTAGTTATTGTCCTTCCTTCCTTCCTTCCTTCCTCTCAATTTGATTTTTACCATTTTCTTCTTCTTTTTCGTCTTCTTCCTTCCTTCTGCTTTTCTTCCTGCTTTCCTTCCTTCTTTTCCTAAACCTTCTTTATTTTCATTCTTTCTTCGCATTTATTTCTCCTTTTATATTTCTTTCTTGATCTTTTTTATCCATTTTACTTCATTTTCTGACACCTTTTTTCTTCTCCTCCTCTTTGTACTTATGTCTTCTTCTTCATTTTATTCTTTCCTTCCTTCTTCTCAAATTTCTTTTCTCCCATCTTCTTCTTCTTCTTCTTCTTCTTCTTCTTCTTCTACATGCCCTGTCGCTTCAGGATGCAGGTGATCATGACACTCCTCAATTTCCTGTCCTTTGTAACTCCTCATAACTTTCCTATTTTTATTACCTTCCTAAGCCTTGTTCCGCCATCCATTTACTCAAGCGCACTAGGTAGGTTACGCATTATTTTTCTCTGTCCCTCTTGAAACCAATCTGTCCTGTGAGTATCAGATTAACCAAGCTCCCTTTCCTCATTATGTGTACTAGAAATTGTTATGGGAATTTGCCCACGCATGCATGGACTCTCCCCAGCTATAAATAGGAGCAGGTACTGCCTTTTGGAGGAGGAAGTTTCCAGTAGTCAGTTCTGAAAGTCGAACCGAACATTCTTGCTGTAACACTCTCGTTTGTATATCTTTGTATTACTGTTTCTGTTAATATATTTATTTAACACATTTCCTCTCTTTGTGTCTTTATTTATGGTCCTAACAAGGCCACAACAGAAATTTCAACTGTTTTTTTTTCCTGATGTTAAGTATAAGTGTCCTTTTCGCTTCCATTTTCTCTAAAAATTCCTCGTTGCTCACGTGTTCGTTCTGTTAGCATCCTTCTGTAAAATTACATTTCTGGTGCTTCAATTTTTTTTCTTTATGTGTAAGATTTTCTAGCATTTAATTTCATATAGAAGGACTGATATTACGCAACAGTTTAGTACCTTTTTTTTTTGTTGTTTCTAACTACCACTATTACTAATTATTATATTTTGTACTCATTGACTTTTCGCACCAGTTATAACTAATTGGATTCGCAGGTGGCGTTACGGTCACGGTTACTGGCGCGGAATATGGAAACGGCGAACCAAGTTCAAATTCTGGCCTCGTCTACTGTATTCACTTTCGTACAAATGCCATTGGCAAATGAATGACTCTGTCTACATCTTTCAAGTTTGAGTTAGATAACAGAGTATCTTGTTTTCTCTGGTGCGAGACAAGGATGGTTCCATGCAATAATATTCTGACTCTTTAAATCCAGAGTTTCCAATTTTTTTCTAATTTTGTAAAAGATCTAGTTTATTATTATTATTATTATTATTATTATTATTACTGTTTTTACAATGCTTTCATCATCATCTTGCGGCCTCAGCCGAGATTGAACTCACTACACCTCACCAGTATTCCCTATCTGTCATAGCACCTAAAAGATCTTCCTTAGGGATCAATGTGTCTCGTTTTATCCTATCTGGAAAGGTTAACTTGCGTGATCGATTGACAGATGATGGGTGCCTCCAGAGTACAAATGATGACACAAGTTCATCTGTGGCACGTCCACAATGCCCGTCGAACTGGACACGTCTCTTACAAACTTAAGTTGATACTCTTGGCAAGTCACCATATATCATTTCTAGAGTTGGGTGGTTTCGCCATGAGAGATTAAGCACTCTTCTTAAAAGACGTGTATAACATCCATTTAAACGACGCTGTTGTTTTGCTGAGAGAGTCCAAGTTTCAGAGCCATAGAATAAGATTGGCTCAATAAGTACGCGGAAAAGTTGGATTTTGAATTGACGAGAAAGATTGGATTTCCAGCTCTTATCCATTTTGTTACAAGCAGTCCATGTTATACCTTTTCTAATGTTGAAGTCTTTCTCAGAGTTCTTGATGTATGATCCTAGATACTTGTAGTCTTCGACACATTTGACGATGTTATCTGAGAGTGTTTTGATCTCATGATTGTTGCGAATGTCAATTGGCATACACTCAGTTTTAGTTTCATTTAGGTGAAGACCTGCACAGTTAGCTGCTGATTCAAGAGAATTTAGAAGATTAAGATAAAATGAAGTTAAGATTTACAGTATTTACATCGATCGGACTGATGCCTTATCTATTGACTGACTGCCATATCTACGATGTTCCAGCCGCTATATACGCTGGCTTTCTTCTTTTATCCACTGGACCATGTGTCAACAAGGACACATGACCCAGTTAATGAGAGCATTGATTGACTAATCCAAAGAGTAACTTGACCCAAAGAGTTACGAGTTCAATATCTGGCCACAGCAGGGGGAACAAAAACTTGGAGAGTTGACTTAATGAAGGGAATTCATTCAAAACGGAGATATTCAAAAAAGGTATGGTATGTGGAATTAGAACTATCTACACCCATGGACACTACGTATATCACCTGAAGAAGGCCGTAGCGTACAACGGCCGAAACGTCGCAACTATGACAATAAAGATGAGGACAACAGGCCGAATGATGTAAATAGCGTAAATAGTTAAATATCTTTTCTCAGAAATATGAGACAGAAATTAAGTTTGGAAAATTGGAACAAAGGAAGATTTCATTACGTCGTACATTAACGATTTGTCTGACTGCAAAGAGTAACTAAAGCGGAATTTAGTTTAATCGATAGAATGATTAAATTCTCAAAGAGATTTCTCCTTTTAACGGGTGTCATTATATGAAGACAGTGGGACAGATAAACACTTTCGGACCATGTAAGCCTTGCAAACACGCATCGCAATAGCAAAAGATGTTCTCCAAAAATTCAGCAAAGTACTAAGAAACAGGAAAATTGCGTTAGGAACGAAGTGAAAGAAAAGAATGCTGAATTGAAGTCTTAACAGTATAATATACGCAGATGACACTGTTTTGAAGGCAGATGCAGCAGGATATCTATACGAGCATTTAGAAAGGAAAGCTGGAAGAAAAGACTAAGCATCAGCTGTACGAAGACAGAATGGTTGACAGCAAGAGAAAAAAAAGCCTAAAATGCAAACTACGAATATCAACATCAAACAATTAAATAAGTTTAAATATCTGCGAAGTGTTTTAACAGACGACACAAACTGCGACACGGAATTGACATATTGGGGTAGCACTATTCTAAGCAAAGTATTAGAAAACAAGAAAATTCCATTGGAGAAAGAAAATCGAGCTGAACAGTTATGCAATACAAATCCTCTTACTTTCATTACATTAGCGATTCCGATTGAGGAATCGGAGAGCTGAGTTCGAATTCCAGTCGAATCTATTACATTCACTTACGTGCTAATAGCATTAGGAAAAGTATGAATCCTATTCTTCTCCCCACCCCAGCTTTGGGTAAATAGCAGAACAGAGTGCGTTCTATAGCCTTTAATAGCAACTGGTCTACCGCAGAAGGAAATAGTAAACTACTGTAGGAAAAAAAATCTACCTGGTCAGTCACGTATCGAAAGATACATAATCGCCAACCGTGTATCACGCATGGTATATAACTGACTGATATATATATATATATATATATATATATATACACGGTTAGGCGATTATGTATCTTTTATATATATATATATATATATATATATATATATATATATATCAGTCATATATTTATGGCACATAAATAACTGATATTCACATACGTTCTAATACCCTTGGGAAAGGTATGAATCCTATTCTTCTCGCCCATCTATGGGTAAATAGCAGGACAGACTGGGTTCTCAGATGGCAACTGGTCTATCGCAGAAAGAAATTGCAACCTACTGCGGGGAAAGATCTACCTCGTTCGTCATGTATCGAAAGATACATAATTGTCTAAGCGTGTATCACGTATGGCCCATAACTGACTGATATATATTTCAGTATGTTCCTATCTATCTTACGTGCTAATACCCTTGGGAAAGGTATGAATCGTCTTCTTTTCCTTCTAGCAATGGATAAATAGCAGGACAGACTGACTTCTATAGCCTTGGGCGGCAAATGATCTATCGTAGAAAGAAATGGCAATCTACTACGGGAAAAAATCTGCCTAGTTAATCATGCGTTGAAAGATACTTGGTCGCCTAAACGTGTATCATGGCATTTAAATTAAAAAAAGGTATTAGGTTATCACACATGAAATGACGCCTTTTTTTTTATTTGTTGTTGATCCGGTTATATAACGAAGTGTCCTCTTTATTATATAAAAACTCTTCACTTATTCCTGACTCGTTTTCTTCCAAATAATTTTTCTTTCAATGTATTGTTACTCATAAGCCCCATAAAAATGATTACAATGAAACAATGTCGAGTAATATTAGGTTGGTGCAAAAAATAATGACGTAATTATGTCGTTTTTGACGTAATGTCAAAAATCGACATTATTACGTCATTATTTTTGCACCAACCTAATATTACTGTATGAGTAAAACTGGAGAAATGAAAGAGTTGGAGAATTTGAAACTCAGAAGACATATCTAAGATACAAGACGAGGCTGTGACTCACCAGGAGTCTTAGCAAAGGGACAAATGTCGCTAAGGACTACAAGAAATAAGAGATTGTGTAGAGCCATGATCGCACACGTCCTGATGGGATATGGAATCAAGAAGAAAGCTTTTTATTCTTTACTTTCCCAGATGATGAGAATTTCATTTCATTCATTTGTCTTCTTCGTTTCATTACTTACTTTTTCCCTTCTTTTTTCCATTCTTTCTTTGTTTCCTTCTTCAGCTTCTGTTGTTTTTTCGTTCTTTATCGTTTATTTCCTTCATTTCCATCAGCTTTCTTTCAACTCGATTTTCTTCCTTTATTCCAAAATACCATCTTCCTTTTTTTTTTTTTTTTTTTCTTTGATCCATTTTACTTTTTCGTTTTCTTTTTTCTTTTATTCTTCTTTATTATCTCACAAAATCTCCCAAACATCGCCTGGATATTGAAGGCTTACCCTTCTTCATGTCTAAGTCCGCTGCAACTCTTTCAACGCAAGCTACGATAGAAATGTCAGAACTCCAGTCTTGGGAGGGACCCATCTGCGGCAGAATGGCATCGCCTTCTTGTCATGTCTCTCTACACTTCATTATTTTGCAACCAGAGGTTATAGACAGGTTCATCTGCTCTCTACACAGTCGCTCATCTTTACTTACGGGAATTGCTTTTAAGACAGCGTACACCATTTTAAACCGATTACTTACACTATGAAAAAGAGAATCATTTGTTTATTTAAAAGTATCATTGCAGATGCTTGTCGAAGAAGGAGCCGTATTCTCACGATGATCTAGAAAATAATAATAATAATAATAATAATAGTAATAATAATAATAAGATATTCAAAAAGCTGTCAAAATACAAGGACCTTCAAATATAAATCTCAAAAATGTGGCATATGGGAACATCAACAATCTCTGTTGTAGTTGGAGCCCTAGAACTTGTTGGAAAAGCTTGCAGTAAACTAATTGAAGGGATTCCTGGAAGTCCATGTCTCAAGGAGATACAAAAAATCGTTCTGACAAGTACAGCACACACTTCTTTACGAAGGGCTTTATCTATGAAATATATATATATATATATATATATATATATATATATATAAATATAATTATATATTTTGTCAGTGGAAAGTGTTATGATGCCGTTTCTAACCTTTTGTCCCTGAGCGGGACCCGAGAGAAATGTAAACGCCAGAAATCAAAGAAAATAATAATAATAATAATAATAATAATAATAATAATAATAATAATGATAAAGAGTTCAGAACTTAAGGGTAAGGTGGAAGGGTTTATACTTGGTACACAGAACCAGATTCTGTTTCTACACAATTATGTACGGACCCAAAATATAGGTTCTGTGACCAATACATTGAAACTATTGATGTTCCACTAAACAAACAAATAAGGTACTCAGTACTTCGTCCTGGGTATGACGCTGAACTGCACTCGGCAGCAAGGTCTCTGGCCTGGAGTTTTTGAGGAGGTTGGAAACATGTCTTAATTACTGTTGTTCCCAGGTCGACTCTGACTCAGTGTGGTAGCATCTGTTAGGGTCCTAGCTATGTAAAAAAACTACATGAAAATATAAAAATACATTTTTATAGTAAAATGACTAGCAATACATTTTCATAGTAAAAAAAATTACCAGTAGTAAATTTTTGTAAAAAAAATGTTGCTAGCAATACATTTTTGCAAAAAAATAAATATTACCAACAATAAATTAAAAAAAAAAATAAACAAATATTACCTCCAATACATTTTTGGAAAAAAAAGGCTAAGACAGTTAGAAAATTAAATTACGACATTAAATGACTCATAAGAATTTGATGTACCACTAAACAAACAAACAAACAAACAAGATACTCATTACTCACATCAAATGTGTACAAAACCATCAGGACATAGTAGGTCAGTATCTGCATCAGAAAATTTCTCATCACTCCGGGATAAAAATAGCGGCAAATTGGTATGAACATCATCCGGAATCTGTACTTGAGGTATCAGATATCTTCTGGGATTTTTTCCATCAACACAGATCGGACATTGCAAACTAATCGCTAAGACTTTATTATCAAAGTGAAAAGACAATTAATTGCACCAAGTAACAAAAACATATCTGCGATTTTATATATATATATATATATATATATATATATATAATATTATTTATTCGAAAATTATAACATAAATATGTTATAAAATCACTACAAAAATAGCCATTTTGTTTCAACACTTCTGGTGTCTTATCAAGTGGTGGCGTTGAATGTAGAATAAAGGGTTTTAAAAGGTGCAAATCAATCAAACACCCCTCGCTAAGGGTAAACGCTGTTACATAAGCTGCAATGACCAATCAAAATATAAGTATATGAGAATTCAAAAAACTTGACAACGGACTAAGGTTATAATAATTAGTTAATGTTTTAATGTTAGGGTTAGACTGAAATAGAATCCATTCTAACTCATAAATATTAAATTATACTATAAAATTAAAAATTACCAATTTCAAATTTTAAATTAATCTATATTAAGTTTAAAATTATTTAAAGAAGAAACTGAGGAAATATATATATATATGTTAAGAAATGGACAAGGTCCGACAATTTATTTAATAAAGACATTTTTATGTTTTAACGTTGTTATTTATAGATACAATTTATTTAAAAATGCTCTGTTTAAAAAAACGAATATTTACCGGCCTGATGAAAATTTTCATAAAAAATTCAGTCTGTAAACGTTATTTAATACTGTTTTTACGGACATAAAGGAGAGCATTTGCTTAAATACTTGTATCTATAAATAACAACGTTAAACATAAAAAATGTCTTTTTAATAAATATATATATATATATATATATATATATATATATATATATATATATATATATATATAAAAGTGTGGACATTGAAGTCAACACTCAGAGGGGACAGGCTGTTTCATGCTGGACGCAATCGTCAGGCCCCGAATGCTGGATATTTCTCGGCTATTTATATATATGGTCAGTGATGCATTGTGCGTAATCTATTCTGGTGGGTATTTTGCAGGAGTGGCTTGACTGTTTATTTATTTGTTTTGGTTAATTTATTTTGTTTTTCATCTTAATTTTGTATGATTTATTCTTTTCGTTTTTTGATGTTTTATTAACGTATTAAAATATTTTGGGGGATTTGCTTAGGTCGCTTATTTAATTTTATTTGTTTTGGTCTGGGAAGATAATTAAAGCTATTTATTCGTCCAATGTTTAGATTTCTTGCCGTATTCTGTTATTTGGGCGAGGGACAGTTTTTAATTTATTTATTTGGATTGATTATTTTTACTTGTTTTTCCATATCTATGCTCATTTTTATTAGTTCTAACGGTTATTTTAGCGGGAGCGATTTGTTAATTTGTTCATTTATTTATTTATTTATTTGGATTAATTTTTATTAGTTTTTTTTATTTATTTACTTATTTTTTATTTTGTATATTTGCATTTATTCTCTTTGGTTTTCGATTTTTGAGTGATGTAGTGATATATATATATATATATATATATATATATATATATGTGTGTGTGTGTGTGTGTGTGTGTGTGTGTGTGTGTGTGTGTGTGTGTGTGAACTCGAAAATTTTCTGAGTAGACGTGTGGAAACCATTTTCCTGCCGCGGCCGTTGCGCAAATAAACTTCAATTGGTATGAATTCATCCCTTCTCTTCTCAGCTAATTCATAGAAGATTACTAGGCATTAATAGTAGTGCTCCCCAGGTTTGGTTGGCTTCTCATCTATCCAGAAAAAAGGCAACTCTTAATATGAAACAGGTTGGACGTTTGGCTAACTAATACACTCCATAAAAACCCTACTTGCTGCAGGAGCAACTGAAGCAACAGCAGCAACACCTCACGTGGTCAGAAGCTGAATGTCTACTTCACTGGGAGTTTACAGTGTTAAAGTCACACACACACACACACACACACACACAATTTCGCGCATGCGCGTTGTTTATTTTTATAGAAGAATCAGTTGGGCACCGTCTGTGAGAAAATCACTCCACGACGCAATTCAATCTGACAGAAATTTGGAAACGGCATGCTCTACTGCTTGGCATTCGCACCGGAAGCTCCGATACGAACATTTCAAAGTGTATGGGTATAAATCTGAGGACAGTGCAGAGGATTCCGAAAGAGTTCAGTGCGTCTAATCGTAATTACGAATGTACGAGAACTTGGGAAATTAGCTCTGATCAACCTGATAAGAAAAGAACTCTCGAATTTGTTGGTGAGGGATTAAGACTCAACAGTGAGGCCTACATCAAATGACTTGAGGAGGTAGTTCTCCCCTGGGGCAATATGGTGTTTGCCGGAAGACCCTATGTCTAGTAATAGGACTCTGCACCATGTCACACAAGCAGGTGGACCCAGGGATGTGTGTCAGACAATATCTGCTACCGCAATCACTCTTTACGTCTGTCTACCTAACTTACCAGACTGCAACACCCGTGAATATTATGTGTGAGGCGCATTTGAGCGTGAAACCAACAAAACTCCTTGTAGCACCAAAAATGAACTTAAGGCAAGGATTATGGCAGCATTCGCCAACTTAAACAAGGAGACCGTCCAGAAGAGTTGCTGGAGATTCCGTAGACGTATGAAGTTCGTGGTTAAAGCCAATGGTGATTTTATTGAATAAATTTACTATTTATTATTTCAAGATATTTTTGTGCAATTTTCCTAAACAGATAATAAAATAGGATGTCAGTGTTATTTTTAATTTTTTCCAAATTGAGATGACAATTTATCTATCGCAACACACACACATTATATATATATATATATATATATATATATATATATATATATATATGACATCGCACATTGAGTGTTGGTGTTAATAAAATAGTGCTTCATATAATATAACAGAGCTATGAATTATATATTAATAAATATACATATTTTTCTTTCCTGGCAGCATGACTCGGGGTTTCATACACAAAGTACTATTCAGGTGCTGAGTTAAGACTAACCGTTACATAATTAAAATTTTCTTAAATATATGTGCTTTTCGCAATTATTATTTTTTCTTTTATTACGTTTATTTTAAATACAAAAGGGTATTAGCACGTAAGTAAATGTAATGGATTCGGCAGGAATTCATTCAATAGTGCCCGTATAAAATATGGATAGCCACATTATTGCCATAAATATATATATATATATATATATATATATATATATATATATATAAGTCAACATAGAGAAGAAGTCTGTTTCATGTTATATGCAATCGTGTGGCCTGACGATTGCATCTAGCATGAAACAGACTGTCGCCTCTAAGTGTTGACTTCCATGTTCACCTTTATATTTACACACGCTCTATCTCTGATATTGAGCACTTTATCCCATAAATATAGCACACCGTAAGAGTATATTTCTTCATATATATATATATATATATATATATAATGGACTCTCCCGTTGGTTTCGACGTATGAGGATCTGACAGGTTAGTTGATTCAGTTATGAAATTATGTGTGATAATCTTAAGTGGCATTTAAGACCCGCTAATGATTTACAAAGGGGGGCACATATGGAGCAAAAGTAAGGATTGTGAGATGAGTCCACTGTTAGATTGGCTGACCTTTTAGTTGTTGCTCTCGCTTCTTGAAGATGATTCAGACAAGCAGATTGAAAACTGATGAGTCCACTAAAACACGTTGACCTTCACACACATACACACACACACACACACACACACACACACACACACACACACATATATATATATATATATATATATATATATATATATGGGAAATAATAATTTTTTTGGCAGTTCCTGCGAACCTTCGTCAGGTGCTTGATACTGAAGATTGTTTTTTGAACTGAGATAAATTTCAAATCCAGTAGAGGTTATCGACGTCGCTGCGAGAATATATGCAAATGTTTTGATTTTCATATAAAGTCACAAGTATCAAGCGCCAGCTAGTGAGAATCAAACTGTAGCTGTAATTATATCTTAAATTATGTTCTAGCCATTGGGCTACGCTAAGGTTCCATATGCGCATAAGAACATCGCTATTTCGTCAAAATTACTGTACACGTGCAGAAGATTCGTTGCACTCATCTTTTTTAATAATCAAATCTTCAGTCGATTTAGTGCCAGACGTTATAAACGTTGACTGACTAGACAGAAGATATTTCCTACTCTAGACTTAAGTTTCAGCTACAGGCTGGTTGCCAAACAAGGCTATAGGACCAAGTCTGTCAGGCTATTCATAAGGGCAGAAGGCACTTCGACGTGGTGTAATGATTTCTAAGCTTATTTCGTTAGATCAATTACGACTGATTATGGAGTTCGATACTCACTGAGTGCCCTATATTTTCGGTCATGTGCCACATCTAAGCTACGCTTAGAAAAAAATCACCAAAACTAGTAGATGAGATGGATTCATACCTTTCGCCAGAATATTTACGCGTAAGTGAACATAACGGGGCTGACTGTAATTTGAACCCGGCTCTCCGATCTTTCACAGTCCGACCCTATATCAATTACACCACCACGATTATATCATTAACTTCGGGATTCGAGCGCTATTCATTGCTGTTGGCAAGATGTAACTACAAAAAAAAAAAAATACTTTGCTTTCTCTGGCCTTTACCGCAAAAGTGAAGC
>CAHIKZ030000302.1:2705000-2740000 GCA_903632075.3 Acanthosepion pharaonis
TAGAGTAACGTGCAAGAAGGCCTCATCCCTATTTCTAAAAGATCATACTTCTGGATACTTCCATCATGTGTGGATTTCTCTCTATACAATGAGCGCATTTATATAATTCTGATTACTTGGCAGCTTCTCTGCATCTGTTGATGCAAATAATTTGTTGTCTCTTAAGGTTGAGACTTGTACGGTAGCTCGTACTAAACAAAGCAAGGGTAATTAATAATAATAATAATAATAATAATAATTTTTAATGAAATCATTATTATTATTATTAATAATAATAATAATAATTTCAAATTTTTAAAAATAATTATATATATATATATATATATTTTTTTTTTTCAGTGGAAAGTGTCATGATGCCATTTCTAACCTTAGATCCCTAGGCGGGACCCGGAAAAAATGTGTAAACGCCAGAAATCAAAAGAAAATAAAAATAAAAATAAAATAATAATAATAATAATAATAATAATAATAATAATAATAATAATAATAACAAGGGCTTTATCTATGTAATTTTTTTTTTCTTGTCAGTGGAAAGTGTTATGACGCCATTTCTAACCTTAGGTCCCTGGGCGGGACCCGGAAAGAAATGTGTAAACGCCAGAAATCAAAGAAAATAAAAATAATAATAACCCTACCCATCAGTGCTTACATGGTGCAGGGCTAAAAGCTGAAACCGAGGGTTTTATTTTTACTGTACAGAACCAATGCTTGCTAACTAGAAATTATTGAGCGCACAATTGGCCATCTTGTATTAGGTTTCAAACTGAATATAAAGCTCAGCATGATAGATTGGAGGAATATATGCACTGGAAATTATCAGCAAAGTTTATGGGAAGGAAACGACAACAAACTGGCATGAACCTCACCCAGACCCGATTACAGGGATAGGATATGTAACAATTTTATCTGACCTTACAATGCATACACACAGAACAATCGAACATTATTTACATTAGTCGGACTATTATCCTCATCTTTGTCGCCATATTTATTACAACGTTTCCATCAATAAAATCGTTATTAGCCTGAAGTTACTTCTCAAAACGAAACGTGTCTCTAATTTTTTTTTTTTCCTTTTCGTCATTCACTTACCCGCTGGTTGTCATATATATATATCATATCTTACACCCACAGGAAAAACTAATGTCGACAAAGTCCACTATTTACATTATCAGACTATTATCCTCATCTTTGTTGTTATATTTATCACAACGTTTCGACCGTTTTACGCTCCGGGCTTCTTCATGTGGTTGGAATGTCGAACAGACATCGTGATCAAAGACTGCAATAACAGAGTGTGCGTTCTTATTGATATGGCAGTCACTGTTGATTGTAATGTATCTTTGAAGATCTTCAAAATACAACGATCTTGAAGTGGAAATCTCAAAAATGGAACACATGAGGACACCAGTAATTCCAGTTGTATTTGGATTCCTGGCTTTGATTGATAAAGGTTCCGATAGACTCATTAAAGAGACTCCTGAAAGGAATACAAAAAATTGTACTCACTAGTATAGCTCACATCTTACAAAGGACTTTATCTATGTAAAATGTGTTTTTATTTTTATTTTTTTAACAAAAATGTTTAGCAGAAAATGTCATGAAGCCATTTCTGAACTTAGGTCTCTTTCTTTCCGTATGAAAATGTGCATACGAGAAAAATCTTAGGAAATAAAATAATAATAATAATAATAATAATAATAATAATAATAATAATAATAATAACAGATCTTAATGCTGCCCCAGGCACGACACTCGTAGTTCATGATCTGAACTGATTGAAGGTGTTAATACGTGCATGATATATGGGCCTATACTACACGTATCAGCCTGGATGTTATGATTGGTATATTGTAATTCGGATATTTGCACGGGAAAGTGACTGGGAAAGAGACTGAAGCCGAGATTCCAGGTTAGAACCAATAATATCGCTGATTCTTCTTTGGACGTTGTCAAGAATCTCTAAATATATAGTAAGAGCATCAGGCCATATTTGGCAGAAATATTCGAAGCATGGACGAATGGTAGATTCTAGAGAGAAACATTGTCTAGCATGCTGACCTAGCATTGGATTCAGTGTATTTTTTCACCGTCATGTCAGGCAAGAATATCAGCACGAGTAGGTGTAACGAATCACTTTCTTGGAAGTTAGATTCAGCCATACTGATGGGAGGCAGAACGGGATCTCTCAGATGATTAATAGAGAGCACTTTTATTTTGGGGGTTTCAAAATTAACAAGCCACCCTTTGCCCCATTTAAGAACAGACTGTACGTCGTTAATGAAATTCTATTAAATATGTTATATATATGTATATATATATATATATATATTAAATATCTTATATATATATATATATATATATATCTTATTACACAGGGTTTTTTTTTTGCTTTGTACCAGGGATTTAAGATAATGGACAATTTCCTTCGCCCTTTTCGGAAGTTTCTGGTGTTGTATTTTTTTTTCCTCGGATGTCAATGCATATGAACATTGTGCAATCCAGGCTTTTTACCCACTGAGTTTAAATAGACTTACATTATATATATATATATATATATATATATATATATATATATATATATATATATATATATTATAAATTAATTGATTTAAAAATATGTTTTTTCGCTACACAGTTCTAACCATGTTTCAAAAATGGAAGCTAAAAGCCCCGAATTTAATTTTGTAATTAAGACATTAGTTCCATTTCATCCTCAAGCGAATTTTTTCTAAGAACACCGGATTATATATCTTACTGTTCTTTTTTTTTTTTATATTATATATATATATATATATATATATATATATATATAGAGAGAGAGAGAGAGAGACAGGGTGAGATAGATAGATAGATAGATAGATAGATAGATAGATAGATAGATAGATAGATAGATAGATTCTATCGAATTCCAAAAATGTGTATTTCGACACTTGCACACAGAAATACTGAAGCACTTTTGGAGGAATTTTCTTCTCAGTGGTTCCAATAGCTGCCCCGTCTGCGCTTCTAACCTCTCAAGCTATGATCGCAAAATCTGACCAAATCGCTAGACATCTGAATTCAGTTTTGAATACATTCCTCGACTAGCAGAGAATTCTTCAACACCCCGCCTTATTTCTCTGGTTAGATGATATATATATATATATATATCATCAACTTAAAGAGTGATTTTTGGTTTAGTCCCATTTTATTACTTTGGCATCTATGGTCGATATTCGATTATATGTATGCAACCAGATTATCGGACGCTGATTGATAAAATAAACATAAATTATAAATTTGAGGAATCAGTATCATCCTCAAGCTAACATAATGTGAAATGGTTCGATTCGGTAACCAGATTCTACACTATTTAATATCGGTGACCGAACGAAATCTGATATTTTCTGCGTTATCTGACCTTAAACAAGTAAGTACAAATAAGTATCACTTTAATAAAACACAGGGTGTGATGGATAATCTGCTGTCTAAATTACGCAAAAATGAAAAATAAGACTAACATCTCGTCAACAGATATCCACCTTGTGCAAATTGATTAAAATAACCGCTATACGGTCAGTTTTAGACCCACAGGTGTGACAGGCTTTAATCGATTTCTATTTTTTTTCCTCAGATTAAGACATTTATAGTTGTGTGCAGTAATTTGAATCTATTTTTGTGATGAATGATGAAATTTGTTTGGCCTTGAAGAATATTGCATCATTCGTAACTTCACGCCCAGACACTATTGTCTCGACTGTCGATTAGTCGCCCTACGACCATTGTCGATGGTCGTTACTCCATGGAATCGTACGAAAATTTTAACGCTGCACGAACACACTGGCAAACCAGTGAGCAAATCAAAGTACTATCAACTGGCCCGAAAATTCTTCTGATTTAAATCCAATCGAGAATCTGTTGCCAATCTGCAAGGAAAGACCTCGGGGAATGGACATGCAAAGACATATGCACTGGGTCATGTTTCATTGGAAAATACTAAAACAAAGTAGATAATAACGGAATTATACGTTTTGTTTCAAAAAATTAACCCAAGGGTGTATTTACCAAAATTATATAAAAATATCTTGAAATACAAAAGAACAAATTTGTTTTAATAAAATCGCAATTGGCTTCAGCCAAGGCCTCCAGACAACTTCGGAATCTCCTGCAACTCTTCTGGACGATTTAAGTTGTTGAGAGCTGCTATAATCCTTGCTTTCAGTTCATCTTTGGTGTTACAAAGAATTCTGTTGGTCTCTCGCTCAACTGTGTCCCACACATAATAATTAAGGGGTTTGCGGTTAGTTGGTCAGATGTAAGGTTGATTTGGTCGCAGAAATTGTCTGACAGCCATGACTGGATTCTCCTGCTTGTGTGCCATGGTGTAGAGTCTTGTTGTCAGACATAGGGTCTTCTAGCAGCCAACCTCTTGACTCAGAGCAGCACTACCTCCTCAAGGGACTTGATGTAGGCCTCTGTGTCGAGTCTTGGGTCCACACAAATTAAGTAGTTATCAGAACGATCAAAGTGAATTTTCCGAGCTACCATACCTTCATAATCACAATTAGATTCATCCAATTCTTTCCGAATCATCTGCACTGTTATCACATTGGTACCTAGACACTCAGAAATGCTCTTATTGGAGTTCCGGTGCGAATGCCAAGCAGTACAGCATCCCAATTCCAAATTTCTGGCTAACTTAATTTCTTCAGCGTGCAATTTTCTGACAGACTGTGCCCAATTGACCTTACTGTATTGTGCAGACGGCAAGATCAAAATCAGACAATACACATGCGCTGAATTAAAATAAAAATTGCTACAATTTAAACATCGCACCCTTTATTATATTCAAATAGATAGAGACAAAAGCCAAAGAAGAATCCGCAATGTTATTGTTCCTGACCTGACATCTCAGCTTCAGTCACTTTATCACAGCGCAGTACTAGGGTGTCAACAAGGTCTCATCATTTTACAGTTGAATTGGTTATATGCACGTTCTATGCTAGTAGTTTCTACACTCACACTTGTCATTTGGGAAAATCTCTTCCAGCTCTTCAAAAATTTAAATGCAGTGTCAATCGTTATCGCCTGATATTTTTATCCCCCTTCGTTTTTTTTTTTTTTTTGTTCTCGCGCCTTAATAATGTTTCACTTTTTCCTTATTCTTCACAATCAGTGTCTCGGTGGATTTAATTCCTTGCTGGGAAACGATTAAGAAAAGTAGTTGGATAGGGCGATAACGACGCACTAAGCGTAGCTTAGATGTTGCATGAGATAGATAGATAGATAGATAGATAGATAGATAGATAGATAGATAGATAGATAGATAGGAATGGAATGGAATGGGATGGAATGGGATATGATAGATAGATAGATAGATAGATAGATAGATAGATAGATAGATAGATAGATAGATAACGACTTACTAAACTTAGCGTACATGTTGCACAAACAGATACATACATAGATACATACATACATACATACTTACTAAGTGTAGGTTGGGTGTAGCACAAGATAGATAGATAGATAGATAGATAGATAGATAACGACTTACTAACCTTAGCGTACATGTTGCACAAACAGATACATACATACATACATACATACTTACTAAGTGTAGGTTGGGTGTAGCACAAGATAGATAGATAGATAGATAGATAGATAGATAGATAGATAGATAGATAGCGACTTACGAAGCTTAGCTTACATGTTGCACAAGATAGATATATGCATACATACATTTACTAAGTGTAGCTTGAGTGTGGCACAAGATAGATAGATAGATAGATAGATAGATAGATAGATAGATAGATAACGACTTACTAAGCTTAGCTTAGTTGTTGCAGTAGATAGCTAGCTAGCTAGATAGATAGATACATACATACATACATACATACATATTTGCATACATACCGAGTTACTAAGTGTAGCGTGGATGTGACACAATGTATATATATATATATATATATATATATATATATAGAGAGAGAGAGAGAGAGATAGATATGATATGATATGATAACAATTGAATAGATAAGTAGATAGCTATGATCAGAATGTGATAGATAAAAACAATGTGGGATAGGTAGATATAACCAAAAATGAGATAGATAAATTTAAAGTAAGCAGCTGGAGGCCAGTTGTTTTATATTATTTATCAGTTTTGTTGCCGCTCTATACATCATTACCGCTTCACCTGTTGGCAGACGATGCTGACTGATGTCATCCACGTTGTTACCACCCTCAACGAGCTAAGAACAGTGAGTAAAGAAAAAACGACGTGGAACTATTTTAAAATGGCGGCGGTTTCAGGAGGGATAGGTAAGCAGGTTTCACAATGTCCGTCTGTTTGCGTCGAAGCGATAAACTGAACGCAGATTTTTTATTTCTGTCCACAGGAGTACGAGTCCGTGTCACCGGCAATTCGTCAAATAGCATAAACCCAGTCTTGGCTCTCATTTCGAAAGATTAGTCTTTTGGTAATTAGATTTGTGTAACTGTTATAAGTCAGCTGTTTTGTTTTGGCTTTATTTTCCTACGACTGGGAATGCTGGGATCGTTTGATATGCTACTATGACGCCATGAATGCAAGGTTAAATATTTGGTTCTTTATAATTATTACACGTTATATTACAGTCATTGTTGTTATTTCTTCAATATAAAAACCACCACTTAATATATATATATATATATATATATATATATATATATATCACATGATGATTTGATATGCTACTATTACGCCATGAATGCCTCGTTAAATATTTTGTTCTTTATATTAATATAATTACATCATATTACTGCCATTGTTGTATTTCTTTAATATATATATATATATATATATATATATATATATATATATCAATTGATTATTAGTAGGGATAATTCGAAGGAGGGCATAGATACAAAGAGAGTTCAATTTCCAACCGGTGTGGAGATATGGACATTAGAGTTCACGAAATAATTATAACCTGAGCGAATGGATTTTTTTAAAGATTCTGTATTTATCATATATATATATATATATATATATATATATATATATATATATATATATATATATATATATATATATATTCTGTTTATACGTTATTTTTTTGTACATACAAATATTTAAGTTAATGTTATTTTTGTACATACAAATATTTAAGTTAATGTTAACTACATTTACCGGCCTGAATGTCCGAGAAATTTCATATAAAATATGTTTGTCCGACAGGAATCGAACTTGTATCCTACACGGAACCGTCCTATAGCCTGACGTGCTATACCATTTAGCTACAGAAGACGCGTCTGGTTAGCAATGTTAAATTACTGTTTTTAAACTACAAACTTCCCATGATTTCTCTCGATTGCTCTTATCTGCTCGAAGCGTATCTAAAGGTAAACGAATGACATATATTATGAAATAGACTAAGTCCGACAAATATATATTGTAGTTTATATGTTATTTTTATAGATATAAATACTTAAGTAAATACTTTGTTTATAATAAATAGTGTTATCTATATTTACCGGCCTGATTGTCCGAGAAACTTCATAGAAGATATGCGTCCTCTGACGTTCAGTCTCGTAAATGTTGTTTATTGTGAACAGAGCATTTATTTAAATATTTGTATATATATAAATAACGTATAACAATAACATATATTAAAAAATAATTGTCGGACTTTGTTCATTTCGTAGTGTGTGACGTTATGTGTATACGTTAAGATACGCTTCGAGTAGGTATGGACGTTCGAGGGAAATCATGGAAAATGTGTAGTTTAAAACTAAAAACTAAAATCGATCTTGCTAACCAGACACTGCTTCGTAGTTAAACTGTTATATATCCTGACGTGCTATAGCACGCCAGGATATATAACGCTTCCGTGGAGGATACAGGTTCGAATCCTTTCGGAGGACGCGTATCTTCTATGAAGTTTCTTGGACATTCTTGGACATTCAAGCCGGTAAATGTTGTTAATACTGTTTATTATAAACAGAGCATTTACTTAAATATCTGTGTCTATATAAATAACGTATAATAATAAAAATAGTCCATTTCGTGCGTGTGTGTGTGTGCGTATAAAATTCGCTTGAGGATGAAATGGAACTAATGTTTTAATTTAATTACAAAATTAAATTCGAAGCTTTTAGCTTCCATTTTTGAAACATGGTTATTACTGTGTAGCAAAAAATATTTTAAATAGTTAAATTTATAATATTAATGCTCTGTAAATTTACATTGAGCACTATTTTGTAAAAATAAAAATATCAATAAGAACACCGGATTATATATCTTAGTATTCTTTCTTTTATATATATATATATATATATATATATATATATATATATATATATAATGAAATGGTCTGACGTTTATATTAAGACATTTTTTATGTTTGTACGTTCTTTTTATAGATACAAATATTTAAGTAAATATTCTTTTTATTATAAACAATTATATTTCTAATGTTAAATCACATTTATAAATGTTCCATTTAGTTGTCCATTGAATATTGCTGCCATATCCAGTCATGTGCTCCTGTTACATATATCGAGATTCTTGCCAAATTCCAAAGAAGGATCTGTGATATAATAAGTCCTTATCTGGCATCTATACTTCAGTCCCTATCCGACGTGGCGAGGTGTCTTTTCGGTAAATATTTTCATAGCATTGCTTCAGAAGGGCTTTATTCCTTCGTATATCGACTACAGAAATTTCAGTGTACTACTAGATAAGCAACTGGGTCTCACCATTTTAGTGTCGAACTGTCTAGATGCAATCGTAAGTTATATTCTGAATATTCTTGCTTCTCTGCCACATAAAGATTAAAATCCAACGCGAATCTCTATCTTCTGTCTTCCTGAACCCCGTTGTTTTATTATTCTTTCTCCTCACTGAAGTCTTCTCATTCTCTTTTAATACCAGTAATCAGTTGCGTCTTAGCGGCATTATCGCCTTGTTTAGGTTAAAATAATTTTAAAAAGTGTTCTTTTTGTTTCCATTTTCTCTAATATTTAGTCCATGGCATCCTCATCATCCTTCTGTTCAACTACATTTCTGTTGCTTCAAATCTCTTATTCATCTGTGTATTTTCTGTCATCGGAAAACGTTAGCCCGAGAAGGCGCAATTTGCCAGTCTCCTGAAACTAGCATCAGCCATGCTGATGGAAGACTGAAAGAGCGGTTTCGTTTTTGGAAGCTTTAAAATTAACAAGCCACTCATTGTCCCATTTAACAACAGATTGCCGATCTTCTTTTTTTTTTTTTTGACATGAGCTGCCACTTTGACGTTATCTAACTGATGGACATGCTAACTTGTTTCATCAGCATCCATACCGTGTTGAGAGCTGAAGACATCAGGAAGGTCGTTGTTAAAAAAATAGAAACTATGCAGGTACAAGGATAGTGGCACCTGCATTTATGTCAAAAGATCTAGTATAGTGGTCGTTCAAAACAACTTTAATTTGCGATTTGCTAAGGAGTGAATCGGTTGAAAAATTCGTCCAGGAATACCATAACCTTTCAACTTGGGAAGAATACCAGCATGTCAAACATTGTCAAATGCTTTCAAGATATTTAAAACAACAGCCTGAGCTTCGCCATTCTTACCTGAAGCTAGATATCCTCTTTCAACAATAATCGTTAATGCATCAACAGTTGATCTAGACAAGCGAAAGCCATATTGGTTATCTGACAAAAACCCTGCGAGGTGAGATGCTTAACCAATTCAAAGTGGATTAGAGCATCTAGAACTTTGACAAAAAGAGCTAGAAGGTTTATAGGCTTCCTGTGATAAGGATCATAGCCTTTTAGATGAAGAATTGTGGGAAAATCAACATCTCGACTATGTTATTTTCTACTCGAGTTACATATGCTATCCATTTTAGTACTTGCTGTTTTTGAAAGTCTTCAAGTGATGTGGTTTCTGTTATTTGGTACAGTACTTTATAGTTCTGTAGCACCAGTCCATGAGGTTAGAAGATAGACAAATAAGTCTACATAAAATCCTTATGATGAAGAGCCTTTATTTTACAGAAGGAGCATTTTCTCTTCGAGTTATATCTGCTATCCATTTTAGTTCTTGCAGCTGTTGGTAGTCCTCAAGTGATGTGGTTTCTGTTATTTGGTACAGTACTTTATAGTTTTGTAGCTCCAGTCCATGAGGTTAGAAGATAGACAAATAAGTCTACATAATGAAATGATGAAAAAGCATTTATTTTATAAAATAAGCATTTTCTCTTCGAGTTACATCTGCTATCCATTTTAGTTCTTGCAACTGTTGGTAGTCCTCAAGTGATGTGGTTTCTGTTATTTGGTACAGTACTTTATAGTTTTGTAGCTCCAATCCATAAGGTTAGAAGATAGACAAATAAGTCTACATAATGAAATGATGGCATTTATTTTATAAAATAAGCATTTTCTCTTCGAGTTACACTATCCAAGTTCTTGCAAAGTCCTCTATGTGGTTTCTGTTATTTGGTACAGTACTTTATAAGCTCCAATCCATAAGGTTAGAAGATGAAAAAGCATTTATTTTTATAAAATAAGCATTTTCTCTTTGAGTAACATATGCTATCCATTTTAGTTGTTGCTGCTGTTGTTAGTCCTCAAGTGATGTGGTTTCTGTTATTTGGTACAGTACTAGCTAAGACCTACGGTTTTCATTTTCAGACATTTTTAACCATTGATCTTTAAGTGGTTTGTATACAGTTAACAGTTTAGATATCTATAAATGAATTGAGCGCCAGGATTTGGCATGGCATCCACATAAGAGTATTTAAGAACATCATTTACATTTTTAGATAAATGTTGTTTCTATAGCAACATGTGGTTTTCGGCAAAACTACATCTGGCACAATCTATTCTCTGTTCAATTTCTTTATCTCCTTGTCTAAATTTAATATATACACTGATGTATTTGAAGTGTTCACCATTTATTAATTCCTCATAAAGCGAATTGTTCCTTTTGTGTAATAATATCTTCAAGTTGTTTTCTTTTACTAATGTTCATCCAATATAAGGCCCAAGAGCTACTCAAGGTAAAGTGTTACCGTATTGTGTTGTATTGTCGTAAGAAAGGACGAGACACCAAGTTCTTGAGGCTATGCAGGAAAGCTAATAGCTCACTCTAGACTTGAAAAGATTAACATTTTATTAATGAATAGAATTTCAGAGAGGTTAGAAGTGACGTAGACTTAAGAAGAGTTTTAACCTAGGAAAGAATAGAATAATCAATCGAGGTTTGGCAATGAATGATAATATTTAGGGCAAGAACAACATATATAAGATTCGCCAGCGGCGCGTAGAAGTAGTCAACTTCTAGAAGTGAGTCAAGTGAATTCTACAATTAATCTTCAACTGCAGGATATCTACCAACCGCCCGACGAGGTCAGATGTGGCACAAAGCCGAATTTAATGCCGGGTATCAAAAATTCCCCGTAGACCCCGTATAAAAAAACGGGGTTGGGTATCTGTTTCCCCAGACGTGACTAATGCTCTTCGGTATAAGTTCGTCTGGGGATCCTCTCTGCTCGGAGGCAGAGAGTTTGGCCAACACAGCTGGAGATGAATCTCCAACTGCAGACCAGCATACAGTATTTACTACTGTATTTATGTGAATGGGGACATACCCATTATTGTCCATAGGTATGCTACAACAAGAAGGAATCGGAGACCCAATGTTGAACTAGAAATTCGGGATAAACCTCAACACCTTTTTGAAATACTGGGAGGAGTGTAAACCAGACCTTAGGGGAACCTTTCAGTTTTTCCTTGCAGTAAGTTCTCTTTAGTAGTTTGCTATCGCCTATTAATTGTATGTTCTGTGCTAACAGTTTCTTTTCTAGCACTTCTCGCTTGTGGAACTCCTTTTCGTCTCTATGCTTTCCCGTCAACATTAATCTGAAAAAATTTAAATGCAATATCAATCGCTATCTACTGTCTTCCTGGTTACTCTTGTCTCTTCCTGCTCATTATTAATGTTTCTGTTCCTAATTCTTCCAACATCCTCTAACCCATTGCGTCTCAGTGGCTTTATTGCCTTACTTGAGGCGGATTCGATTTTGATAAAGTTGTTACATTCAACACAGGAGACGCATTTGTAGAATCTCTTTAACATATATAATAAGAGCATCAAAATAATAATAATATAAAATATTTGACATGTACTTTTGTACCATTATCTGTGTGAGTGTTTATGGTGATTTTCCTAAGCGTAGCTTAGATGTGGCACAAGGTCAGAAGTATGGGGTACCCAGTGAGGATCGAAATCACTATTCAGCCGTAATTGAGCATGTGAGACCAGCTTACCAACAATTACACACATCGGAGTGCCCCTGTGTGGGTGTTTGTGTGCGTGTGCATGTGCATGTAGATCATATTTGCATGTTTTCGCCCCCCCCACTTCTGTGTGTGTCTGCGTAGGTATGTACTAACGTTTCTAAATTTGGGTGTGTGTGTTTGATTGTTTGTACCTGCGTGTGTGCATATAGATATGTGTTTTGTTTCTTAACTTTGACGTGTATGTAATACGTGTTTTTATATATATATATATATATATATATATATATATATATATATATATATATATATATATATGCGTGTGTCGGCAATGGAAACGTGTGTGCATGTATATGGAAGTGTGTTGTTATTTGTGCGTATGTAGCTATTTCTTTCTATTTTTCTCTCTCTCCTCCCTCTCTCTTACTCTCTCTACCTCTCTCTCACTGTCTCTCTCATGCACTCTCTATGTTTCCCTCTCTTTTAATCTCCCTTCCCTCTCTCTTTGTGTGTGTTTGTGTGTGTCTGTGTATCCCTCTTTCCCCACTCTCTATTTCTTAGTGTATAAAAATCTTCTGAATTCAGAATCTTGTGTCCACCTGTCAGTCAGAGCTCTAAGTGGATCCTCGAAATTCGCTGATATTGTAAAAAGAGAAGTTTGTCCAGGGGTCGGGGAGACGCTGAATAAATATGACGCTGACACGTGATACGCCGACATTTTGGTCGACTGAGACGAGGTGTCAACGGCCATGTCTTGCTGCTTCGTTAATCGACCACAGACTATGTTTTGCTACACAACTTGGCCCCCGTTTCGTCTTTGCTGACATCATCATCAACTCGTCGACATGTTTTGTCCTGTATTGAAATCTAAGTATTTAGTGCAAGGGGCTGACGGTCAGGAAGTATTAAGTTCCGGATTATCTTCTTTTGAGGATTGTTTAAAGAAAAAGCCAAACGAAAAGAAAAGAGTAAAATACTAATTATCAAAACCGGCAAGTGTTCCCTAATTTAAATTAATAAAATTGTACGCACTTTCAAATCTTTTATCTCTATGTCTGTAAATAAACTGATTTTAATTTTTGATATATTAAAATTGGTGATGTCGGGCTAGCAATTCAATACCATCAAAAATTCTCAGTGGCAACTATGTTCCTGTATTACTCTTTTTGAAAGAATCGCATTAGGAGTTTTGTTGCCATGTCTGATCTGAAGCTACATAATCTTCATTTTCCAGCCTTGGTAAAAATCAAAATCGTTTACATTTTCTTGTTGGGAAAGGTTCAATTTCAACTATTTACATTATTCGGACTATTGTCCTCATCTTTGTTTCCATATTTATCCGATCCTTCAGTATCTGTCTATATTTCTGAGATGAGGTATTATGTACACTATTTACATTGTTCGGACTATTGTCCTCATCCTTGTCGCCATATTTGTTACAACACGTGAAAGTGAACACGTCTACATCTGTTGACAGGTAAGAAACAACTCGCTGAAACATTTCTACTATCTCTTTCCTACGCTAGCTCAGCCAATCAAAATCGACTTCCCTATTATGGCCCCTTTCTGAATCGATAGTTATCGGGCGGAAGTGGGAGCCGAGATACACTTCCTCTAAAAATAACAGCATGCTAAATAATTATTTAACAAACTTTCAGAAATATAGAAAGGTTCATTTTCCACTTTGCAATCTCTCTGCCACAGACACAACGTCGCAAGCCTCGTACTACTCTATCGCTTTTTCCATGACAAATGTTCAGATGACCTCCATTCTTTAGACGTACCAGTTCAAACTTCAACTACAACACTCCCACGGAATCGAATCATCCTCATTTCCTAAGTGTTCCAAATGTAAAAAAGTAGGTCCAAACTCAGAGAGTTTTTTTTCCAGAGCACTTGGTGGAACAGATTCCAAAGTGATGGCTTCCCTGGAAAAATTCAGCATCGAACTCTTCAACTAAAATGTCTACAGTCATATTTTCCTTGTTGTTTTTCATACTAAATTTTGTTAAATAATTGTTTAGCATGCTATTATTTTTAGATGAAGTGTATCTCGGCTCCCACTTCTGCCTGTTAACTCTCGATTCAGAAAGGGGCCATAATAGGGAAGTCGATTTTGATTGGCTGAGCTAGTGTGGGAAGGAGATAGAAGAAATGTTTCAGCGAGTTGTTTCTTACCCGTCAACAGATGTAGACGTGTTCACTTTCGTGTCCGAAACGGCTCCCCAATGAGAGAGTGATAGAGGGGGCGCTCCCCAATGAATAGTTAAATAATTTATATGTCTATATGATTAATAAAAATAGTTAAGTTACCATTCTCTTAGTTTGAAGTTTTTTTCTTGTCGAAGCGAAACGATTGGCGGTCGCCGGCCAAGAGAAAAGGCCGAGCTGAGATCATTCGGCGCTGTCAACATGGATCAAATTCACATAATTTAAGGCTTGAAAGGCGTTGAAGTTAGAGGTTTATGATGAATGGATTTTTCAGCGCGTACGCGTCGCTACCGAATGTGACACAAGGTGAAGGGGTAAAGTGGCTTTCACGACTTTATCTTGGAAGAAATTGCTCAACGCCCCCCCCGGCACTTACCCCTTTTAAGTACACCTCAAACGCCGGCTAATGACCCAGTCTCTTCTCGAAAGTGAAGTATCGCTGGTGAGAGATGACCCCACCCACCTTGGGCTTGAGCTTAATATTTTGAAACTACCCCATGCGTTGGCTGCTAGAATTTCTGGGACAACTCTTCATCATTATTTACACTCGGACTAATGTCCTTATAATTTTTCAATTTTTTTTTCATTTGTTTCCTTTTCATCAATTTTGTTATTAAGTAACCCATAGTGTGATAATATGCGTAGATTTTCCAGCCCGCCCACGTCGATATCGAATGTGACACAAGGTTGAGGTTTAAAGTGGGTCTAACGGCAATACTATGGAAATATGTCCCTACCCACCTCGACATTTCATCATTTGGGGACGCCTCAGTCGTTGGCCAATAAACGCAGACCCTTCCTGAAGGAGTGGTTTATTTTTCAGCGCGCCCAGGTCGCTACCAAATGTGACACATGGTCGGATTTTAAATTGAATATAACGACAATACCTTGCAAACATCCTCTCTCGGTACTTCCCCTTTTTAGACGCCGGGTAAGGTTTGAGCTAATATTATTTTGAAACGTTCCCAGCGACAATGCCAAAGATGACGAAAAGAAGACGTGGCAAGAAGTAAATTCATGACGATAAGGAATTCTAAAAACTTTAAACCGAGGCTGTAAGAACGTCAGTCCTTGTATTAAAGTTTGATCTTGCTGTTTACTGCAAGTGATTTACCAGCAACTGATTTGGATCTCACCTGATCATTGGATCCTGCACGAGACGTCGGCAGGGCGGGCCTAGACCTGTCCAACTCTTTACACACCGAAAGATACAGTCACGCAGATACTGTTCTATCTGAAAGAGAACATTTCTAATGTCAGCGAATAGCGGTTTTATAAGCGACGTACAAAATAAATGTATTTCGAAACATAACTCGTAACATTTAAATTAAACGTTAAAAGTATAAAACCAAAAAAGCAAGAACTCCGATGAATTCATCTTTTTATTCGTTTATTTAACCTATTTTCTATAGGAATTCATGTTTTACTCTTATAGAATTTGGATATATAAGGATTGTGATTCCGGAATCTATCCAGTAGGTATTGACTTTATCGGGATTTCAGGATTACGGATTATGGCATTCAGGATTGAAATTTCGGGATTCTATCCAATAGAGATTAACTTCATTGAGATTTCAGGGTAATGGATTATGTCATTCGGGATTGAGATTTCGGGATTCTACCAACAGGGATTAACTTCCTCGGGATTTCAGGATTACGGATTATCATTTAGGATTGAGATTTCGGGATTCTAACCAAAATTATTATGGATTATATCATTCGGGATTCCTATTCTGGGATTATATCCAATTACGATATGAATTCATCGGGATTTCAGGATTACGGATGATGGTATTCGGGATTGTGATTTTAATTTTAGGATTCTATCCAACAGAGATTTAAATTCGTCGAGATTTCAGGATTGCGGATTATGGCATACAGGACTGAGATTTCGGAATTCTATCCAATAGAGATTAACTCTATCGAGATTTTAGGGTTACGGATTATGTCATTCGGGATCGAGATTTCAGGATTCTATCCAACAGAGATTTAATTTTATTACGGATGATGTTATTCGGGATTCCTATTCCGGGATTATATCCAATTACGATATAAATTCATCGGGATTTCAGGATTACGTGTTATGGGATTCGGGATTAAGATATCAGGATTCCATCCAGTAGGGATTTAGCTTTATCTGAATTTCAGCCTTATGGATTATGGTATTCAGGCTTGAGATTTCCGGAGTCTATCCAATATTGATTTGACATTGTCGAGATATTAGGAATACGAGTTATGGCATTCGAAAATTGTGGATTCTGGATTATATCCAATTTGGACACCAATATGAGCAGATATATGTTTGTATGAGGTTCTATACAACTTTTTTCTATATATTGGCACATGTATGGACACAACATATGCCTATATATGGAATCAAGTATAAAGATAATCTATGTCTCTACAAGAAATCATGTACAAATACTATCCATGTTTTTATATGGACTCAAATATAGACATAGGCTTTGTCTATATATGCACTCACTTTTAAACACAATCTATCTACGTAGGGGCTCATATATAAACACAGCCTATGTCTATATTTGGAGTTATGTATAAGCACAACCTATATCTATATATCGACTTACGTATAACCACAACCTATATCTATATATCGACTTACGTATAACCACAAACTATATATCTATATATTAACGCATTTATAAACACATCCTTTGTCTCACTATGGACTCGTATATAAACACAGCCTATGTCTATATATGTACGCTCGTTTAAACAAAAACCTATCTACGTAGGGGCTCATATATAAACACAGCCTGTGTCTATATAGGGACTTACTATAAGCAAAACCTATATCTATATATCGACTTACGTATAACCACAACCTATGTATCTGTATTGACGCATGTATAAACGGATCCTTTGCCTAACTATTGACTTGTGTATAAACACTGCCTATGTGTATATATGGACTCATGTACAAAGACAACATATATCTATATATGAACACGTGTATGAACACAGCCTATATCTTCTTCTGTACTCAGGTGCAATAAAACAGGATTCGTCACAAAATATTTAAACATGTAATTTATATGTCGTTAAAAAAGGAAAAAAAAAGGTGGCAATGCAGAGACACACTATAATAATCGATCCCTTGATAGTGGGATTGTACTACGAATCTAGCTGTTTTAAAATATCAAAACTTAGCGTCTACAAAATTTGTTGTCCTGTCGACACTCGTTCATGGAACCAAATCCTGGAACATCTACAGGCACCATCTGTGCAGATAAGTATTGCAAATATCTTTTTCGACTTGCTTGCTGGATTAAAACTCGACTGGATTTCGTAAAGGACTCGTGTTAGGAATAAATTTATGTATTTCTGACAGCAAATATTAGTAGCGGCGAGAAATATCTGATATGTTGATGGGAATTAATCTTTAAGTGTCTGCCCAGTTTTGATCGGAAAATGCTTTACTTAAACCTTAAACAATTTTTGTGTAAACAATTCATTATATCTATGTAATACTAAATTATAGTCATGGAATTCTAATTTATAGTCATGCAATACTAAATTCTAGTTATGTAATACTAAATTTTTCACCTACTGTAACCATTTTGTTAATACAACTGTTCACACAATACAAAGCCGAAATGCCACTCAATGTAGAGTGTTACTGTTTGAGGTTGTATGATCTATCAACATTGTGTATCTGCAGACCGTAGCTGAGGAAATTCTCGAGAAAACTGCATGAGGATTAGCAAAACCGTACAAGTCACGCATAGATCATTTAAAGTAAAAAAAAAAACTTCTTGAAATCGAAATCTTCTCTAAACTTGGTCCATGGGTCACTCATCATCTGAATTGTTATGGTCCGGTTCCTTGTACCACGGTGATAGTCCAAGGTAGAACCAATAAAGAAGAACTCGAACACGTATATGGAATATTACAAACAGGAATATATACAGAGAAGTAGAAAGTTTTAGTACGAACAATCAGGTTTAGTAGTAAATTGTCTGAACGCGACTCTGTTTCGGACAGCCTCTGACTCGACTGACTGACTCGCTCGCTCTGGCTGGCTGACAGACTCCTGACGGACCTCACTCCAGACTTCAGACTGAACGGTATTTAGTCACCCCCCCACGAGGGTATCATGTGGCACAAGGCTGGTTTAACGTGGGATCTCCGAGCCCGTGGGCTCGGCCTAAAATATGCCCTTTGAACCCGTATAAACGGGTTCAGGGTCGGTTTACTTCCCCGAAAGAGACTCCGACCTTCGGCGTAGCCTCCATCGGGTTCCTCGCTGCCCGAAGCCAGAGAGTTCAACCGATCAGCCGGTCAGCCGGTCGCCCGACTTCGGACTGAACTCCCTGCTTCCTCTTGAGGCGCAGTATTTATTACGTATGGAATAGTCCATTATGTTATTATGGGTAAGGTCCCATAACATGAATACTTCTCAGTTTAATCAAGGATCTATTCTCTTCTCAGAATTGACTTTTTTTCTTTTTTTTTTTAATCATTTCACCCCAAGCAAAGACGGAATGCCACTAGTATACAAAGGCATACAGTGAGCGAAAGTGAGAGAAAAGACTGAGTACAGTGAAGGTTGAAGAAAGGACAAAATATAAACGGGATTTAAGAAGATAGAAGATGGCAATTGACGTTGCATTTAATTTTTGAAGATTGTAGGTATCAAGGAATCAAGTAAACGGAAGGGAGTGGCGGTTGCATTTAGCTATTCCAACAGTAAAAGGTGGGACCTAAATGCCAATCTAGTATGACGCTTAAATTCAATTATTTTAAAAAAGTGAAATGAGACATTCATTGTATTTAGTTACAGGCCCGTCTTGAAGGTGTCCATAAAAAGAAACATTCAGAATTAATTTTCACCTCTTCGCAATTAATAAACTGTTTCTCCTTACAAATGCTGCAAATAATTTGAAAGAATGAGGAGCAAGATCAAGAGACTAAGGCGGATGAGGCAAAACATTCATATTTCAAGCCATAATCTTTTCCTGATGGACTCGGGCGTTATGTGGTCTTGCATTATAGTACAGGAACCATTACAATTTACCAATATGAGGACTTTTTTCTGCAATTGTTTCAGCTGTGTTTCCTACTAAAAAAAAAATAATTCTCTGGATCAACTATTTTGGTTAAGCATTTTTTGTTAGACACGACACACTTCATATTCCATCAAATGGAGAGCATGACTTATTATAATCACGTGATAATCCGAAATATTCTGGCCGCCATATTTGTGATCAAAAGATCTGGGGGTAATGTGCAGAAGAAATCCAAATAGCCTTAAAAACGGCCGGGGGCGTGGCCCCGCCGTGCCATTGACCCCAGGGTACAAAGAAAAATCAGGACAGACTCATTCCTTCGTTTTTAACAGAAAACGGTTGATAGAATAACCCGTTTGTGCCGCCTACGAATGCATATAAAGTCATTTGTGGTGAACAAGAGAACAGAAGCCAGCCGACATCTGGCAGAGTGGATTTACGGATATTAGGACGTAAGGCTCTGGAAATTTGCAACAGTTTTTCTTTATTTTTGCTACGAGGTATAGTTCTGGTTTGTGAAGAGATTCTCCTCTGTCAGTGCGTGTTAGCCATTGTCATTTTTGTTCGAAAGAATCCACTTTTCATCAATGGTGACTATCCTATACAGGAAAGTTTCGGTAGCAATCTAAAGAATGATCTGTAATGTTATCGATGCTGACTTAACATCTCGACTTCAGTCACTTCTCATGTGACATGTTTTCTACAAATGGTAACTGCTCTCATGAGCTTTTTCTTTCCTGGTGTCCCGACTACATGAATTTAAACGCGTTACTAGATTAATATAAAATTAATTTTAAAATCATATCAGGGCTGGAGTTGCCCAATCCTCCAGCCTCGACATTATTATTTTAAAATCAATCCAAAAGTCTTTTTCTTTGGGTGTGGGATTCCCTCTGTCTTTTCCACAAATATTTTCACGGCAAAAACTCTGACGAGCCTTTTTTTTCCTGGTGCACCGACTACATGAATTTAAGCGTGCTACTAGATTGGCATTTAGGTCCCACCCTTTTACTGTTGACATTGGTAAATATAACCTCCACTTCTACTCCAACAGTTTCTTTCCTCGTAAATTCCGACCTTGGAATTCTCTCCCTCTCACTTGATTCCATGATAATTACAATCTTGAAAAATTTTAATACAACACCAGTCATCCGAAAGATCAACAATCAGCCAAATAAATTAGATTATTTTATTAATAATGAGGTTAGGTATTATCTTGACTAAATATTGATTAGATTATTTTATTAATAATGAAGTTAGGTATTATCTTGACTAAATATAAATTAGATTATTTTATTAATAACTAGCAGCATGGCCCGGCGTTACCCGTGCTTGATTCAAAAATCGTACGACTCATACACCAATCGCTATCACTTGACTTAAAATATTTTTACCCTTCCTTGCATTTAAAGGAGTGCCCTTTGCCGTGCTGATGTTGCTACAGACCTTACTTCTTGCCTATCTCACACTGCGAATTTTTTCTAAGTTCCATACTAAACATTAAATCTGTTACGAAAAAAGAACTAAACAAAATAAATACAAAACGATCAGCTTTAAAAAAGGACTCGTAACTGGAAAAACCGAATGAAAAAAGAATGTTAACAGCAAATACTTATTCACACCCAACCCAGTTCTGCGGAATCAGAATCAACGTTGAGTTTAAGCAAGCGAATGAGACAATTGGAGTAAAGTGCCATGCAGAGTTAAATTTTTCCCACTTGTGACCAATGCAGCTATCGATTTTTTTTTGCATGCTAGCATGCTAGTTAACATTCGTGTTAGTCAGCTGTTGGCTCTCACGCTGGCTAATAGAATCTTTCTGCCTATTCGTGGCAGCCAGCTATAGGCTCCCATTCTGGCCAGTAGAAAATGGCCGCAAACTACATGAAAAGTGCCGTAGAAGCATGAAAAAATCGATTGTTTCCACTATCGATGGGAGTTGGGAAATGCAAAGTCGGTTTTAGTCTTCCCACTAACTTGGAGCATGTGCATGTAAATTTTGGTGCAAATCCGTCGAAAATTGCGGCCGTGCATTTGTTACAAACACACACACACACACACACATCCTGCCTTTTACAGATAGAGATGAAGTTAGATATTATCTTGACTAAATATAAATTAGATTATTTTATTAATAATGAGGTTAGATATTATCTTGACTAAATATAACAATTAAAAAACAATCGTTTTTCTTTTCTTATTAGAAACATTTCATATGTCCAATAATAATGGGATTAAGATATAAAATTAAAAATTAAATATATATATATATAATTAAAATAAAACCAGCGATATTATTTTGTACCGAGGCCCGACGAGGCAATAATAACATTTCTGACAAAAATAAACGAGGAACGGGGTTTAAATGTTTAAATGTGCTGAGTTATTACACAAACAAATTACTGGCTTTTTTATTAGCATGACATTCCACGGCAAAAAATAAAAAAAAGAAATTCCAAGAGGAATCGGGACCCTTTGCGACAGGAGATTGACATGCTTTAAATGTAGCGTTGAGAAGAATAACAAAGATGGGACGGTTTTGTGCTGGAATAAGGTGTAGATAAGGAAGACATTTAAAAAAGGGACGAGAAAATATAGGAAATAAAAAACGAAAACTGTGAAATGAATTGAAAGAAATGACGAATGAATAATTAAAAAATATTAAGAAAAATACTAACATAAAGAAAAACTTAAATGTAAAAAAAGAAAAAGATAAAGGTAATGGAGGAAGAAGTTTTGGGCATTGAATGAAAAAGCAATTGAAAGAGGTAGGCATTGAATGAAAGAAAAACTGAAAGACTTAGGCGTTTAATAAACCAAATATTAAGAGTTAGGCATTAAATGAAAGAGATTGAAAGAGGTAGGCATTGACTGAAAGAACGATTGAAAGAGTTAGACGTTTAATAAATAAAATATTAAGAGTTGGACATTAAATGAAAGAGCATTTGAAAGAGGTAGGCATTGAATGAAAGAGAGATGGAAAGAGGTAGGAATTGAATTAAAGATCGATTGAAAATTTAGGCATTTAATAAATAAACTATTAAAAGAATTAGGCATTGAATGAAAGAGCATTTGAATGTATTGAACGAGAGAGCATTTAAAAAATTAAGCATTCAATGAAAGAACGATTGAAAAAGTTAGGCATTTAATGAAAAAACTATTGAAAGAGTTAAGCATTGAATGAAAAAGCAATTGAAAACGTTGGGCATTGAACGAGAGAACAATTAAAAGAGTTAGGCATTGAATGAAAGAACGATTGAAAGAGTTAGGCATTTAATGAAAAAATAATTGAAAGATTTTTGTAGTGAATGGTAAACTAAAAAGAAAACACAAAAAGAAAAAACGAATAATATTATAAGTGTAATGAAAAGAAAGAAAGAAAGAAAAAAGAAAGAAAGAATTGACAAAAATAGAAAAAGAAAAATTAAATTTGAAAGAAGAATTTCGGAGAGAAACAGAGTAAGAGAAGAAAAGCAACAATAGAGATAAAAATTGAAAAAGGAAAAAAGAAAGGAATACAAATAGGGACAAAGAAAAGAAAGAAAGAAAGAAAGAAAGAAAGAAAGAAAGATAAAGAATGATAGTAGGAAAGAAAGAAAAACATAAAACGAAAGACATGAGGGATAGATAGATAGATAGATAGATAGATAGATAGATAGATATATAGATAGATAGATAGATAATGAAGAGACTGAGATAGATAGATGGATAGATAGATAGATGTGATGGTCTGAGATAGATAGATAGATAGATAGATAGATAGATAGATAGATAGATAGATATGAAATGACTGAGATAGATAGATAGATAGATAGATAGATAGATAGATAGATAATGAAGAGACTGAGAGATAGATAGATAGATGTGACGGTGAGAGATAGATAGATAGATAGATAGATAATGAAGAGACTGAGATAGATAGATGGATAGATAGATAGATGTGATGGTCTGAGATAGAGATAGATAGATAGATAGATAGATAGATAGATAGATAGATAGATAATGAAGAGACTGAGAGATAGATAGATAGATAGATGTGACGGTGAGAGATAGATAGATAGATAGATAGATAGATAGATAGATAGATAGATAGATAATGAAGAGACTGAGATAGATAGATGGATAGATAGATAGATGTGATGGTCTGAGAGATAGATAGATAGATAGATAGATAGATAGATAGATAGATAGATATGAAATGACTGAGATAGATAGATAGATAGATAGATAGATAGATAGATAGATAGATAGATAGATGTGGTGGACTGAGATAGATAGATAGATAGATAGATAGATAGATAGATAGATAGATGTGGTGGTCTGAGATAGATAGATAGAAAGAAAGAAAATCATATGAGACAAGAAAGAAAAAGGGAAATCCCGAAAGAACGAAAAAAGATGTCAAAGAGAAACAAAGAAAGAAATGAAAAAGTTAAGAAAGAAAGAAAAAAAGAAAGAAAGAAAGAAAGAAAGAAAGAAAGAATATAAATACAGAAAAAATAGAAATTTCAATGAAAGAAAGCAAAAGACAAGAAAGAAATAAAGAAAAATAAGACTTATAAAAAGTTAGTGAGAAAAAAAAAAATCCTAAGCAGTAAAAAGTAAAGATAATATAGAAGATTTGAATTCTGCAAATGACAGGAAAAAAAAGCTGTCGATTTCCAATCAAAATAACCGTAAAGCTCGACTCAAATTCCTCGGCCGCAGGGGGTTCAAATTATTTCCTTCCAACCAGAGTCACTAAAAGGCCAAGAACCAACAAAGTTCAATGAGAAAAAAACAAACAAAATCTATCCAATCACATACACAAAACACGCTCATGGACATGGTTGCATCTTTCGATCTTTTTCGTTTTCTTTTAGTTTTTCCAGAAACATCAGACCATTATAAAACATTAATTCACGGGGGTAGTAGCCTCATCTTGACTGTTATTATCACAAAGTTTCAAAAGCTGTTCTCTCGGGAAAGCTTCAGTTCTCATTCGTCGTGGGCAACCTTCCTCAGTCGACACAATATTCTAACGTGGTTTAGTGTTCTCTGTCCGCACACCATTCCACCTACCGTGGTTTTGTGTTCTCAGCCCTCACTCCATTCCAACCACCGTGGTTTATTGTCCTCTGTCCGCACACCATTCCACCTACCGTGGTTTTGTGTTCTCAGCCCTCACTCCATTCCAACAACCGTGGTTTATTGTCCTCTGTCCGCACACTATTCCACCTACCGTGGTTTTGTGTCCTCAGCCCTCACTCCATTCCAACAACCGTGGTTTATTGTCCTCTGTCCGCACACCATTCCACCTACCGTGGTTTTGTTCCTCCATTTCAACCGCTGTGGTTTATTGTTCTTTTTCCGTACACCATTTCAACTACCGTGGTCTTTGGTTCTCAGCACTCACTCCATTCCAACCACCGTGGTTTAGCGTTCTCAGTCCGCACACCAAGATATCTCGTAGCAGTAAATCTGTAATTTCCATCTGAATTTCTCAGATGAGAGGTTATCACTATTTACACTATTTTCAATCTGACTACTTTAATTTTACCATGACAACATTCTTCATCTTGTGCTTGCCGGTCCAATTAATCTCCAAGGTAATTAATGTTGAACTCTTTATGGGGTGGATTTAGATTGTCTTCGTGTCGCTGACCATGAACAAAAATAGAAATATCTCGTCTTGTTCTTTGTTAAGTTCTGCTCAGTTAATACTTGTTCTGTTTCTACTGAGTCCAGTTGTGCTCTGCTCAGACTAGGGATTGAACAATTACTATATCACTAAATTCACGAACCTATGATTTAATCTATTAGAATATTTTGCCCGGCAGTGTCCGGGATGTACACTCTCAATGGAAATATGGCTAGCAGTTCTGAACAAAACAAAAGACATTTCTGGAACAGATTAGCGGAATGAAAACCATCTATCTCTATAGATTAAAGTAAAGGTTCCGTTCAGAATTCCCTGAACGTTACTCGGATTGGCAAATAGCTGACGAAGTCCGAAAGGAATAGTGGCCGAAGCGTTGTGATAATAACAATAAAGATAAGGACAATAATTCGTATGTAAATAATTTAAGTTAATTGTTGCTTATATATATATATATGGTGTAAGAGCACAATTGTCCAAAGCGTATAAATGGAATTCCACGAGATTTTTATAACGCTATTGGACTTTGCTTTGAACAATAAGGATCTGTTAACCTCTAAGTATAAATGACCATCCCTCTGCATGTTTTGACATCACTGATCCAGTTTTCCTCTCTAGTGTTCCCTCTTTTTTAAACCTATTCGCTGTTCTCTTGATGGTTCTGGAATTCTACTTTGAAGATGGATGCCAGAGTATGAATGTTGGTACCATTACTGAAAGCCTGAATGATCATTTCCTCTCACCATTGCTCAGACACTGTGGGGCTGACACAAAATGATTTTAACCTGTTCTCTTTCTAACTGATTTATTCAAAATGTTTTCAGTGAATCTTACGACAAATGGTATCAAGATGGATAAACATCTTACCTGAAAACGAAAATCATTACTTATTTTAGTGGTCTTTTAAATATTTTGTGGGGTGGACAATTATCCTGTCCTGCTACACGATTTGGACAATGTTGCTGTTACACCGTATATATATATATATATATATATATATATATATATATATATATATATATATATATAAATAAAATATGTGGTGCAGTTCAATTTATATTACAATGAATCATTCATACAAAAAGTAGATTAGTAAAGTTAATGATATAAAATAGCGAAATCCCTTCGCTAACAAGATTTTAAAGGTGCATTAAACTACAAATCACTTGATGAATGTTATGATCCTTGTTTTTAAAAATTATAAGCTGTATAAGGACTTTCTTTAATACGCAAGTACTTTCAACTGTACATTCAGTCATCTTCAGGCATGGAAATTAGTTTGTTTTTGGTAAAATTCAGGTAGCATCCGAGACGAAAAAATTAAATGCGAGTTAAAGTTGAAAGTACTTGCGTATTATAGAAAGTGATATGTAGGTTAATGCACCTTTAAAATTTTGTTTGCGAAGAGATTTCTCTATTTGACATCGTTAACTTTACTAATCTACTTTTTGCATAAATGATTCATTGTAATATATATATACATATATATATATAGAGAGAGAGAGAGAAAGAGAGAGAGAGAGGGAGAGGGAGGGAGATAGATAGATAGATAGTATTTATCAATCCACCCACGGAGATCGAATGTGGCACAAGGCCTTTTTAATGTGGGTAACTCTGAGCCCGTAGGCCCAGCCAAAATAAATAACCATCCAAACCCGCCGAGGCGGGCCAGTTCCGTCAACCTCCCCAACAAAAACCCTACCCTTCGGCGGAGCTTGTCCGGGTTCCTCTCTGCAAGCAGAGAGTTCGATAGATACCCGACCCGGCAGCTCACAAAGCGTAGATACTACACTTTGATCCTAGCCACCGGGCCGAGCGGGTATTCTTTTTATAGATAGATAGATAGATAGATAGATAGATAGATAGATAGATAGAAAAGAAACCAAAAGCTATTATTCAGCACCTTCACATGCCTCTTTCATATTTACGTGTATAAATATTTGCTTCGCTTATTCGACTTACATATATTCTCTAAACACCTCTGAATGTGCTTAGATCGATTTAATGTACGAAACTTGGTTACTTTTAACTGGGAGGGTGGAACTAAGGAATGTAATTCGTCAGGACATTGACCGTGTATATAACGCTAGTTTAGCGAGAGTTTTGCAACGTTTAACCGAATATACGACTTGAAGTTCTTGCTTCGAATAGATCTAAACAGGCTTCAAAATGTTGCTTCAAAAAAGACGATTGAAACGAAATTAGAAAAAAATATGTCGGAAAGAAACAAGACTCGAAAAGAAAAGCCCATTGCAGAAGAATACTACCATGTAGGGGGATGATAATAGCAGTACAGCAATCTTTTCTTTTCTCGAATAAATCTTAGTTTACTTGATTTTCAAGCGCTCTACGAGGCTGGCATCCCGCTCCCACCCTTACACTATAGAAACTTTTAAATGTAGCCGTATCTTCTACTCTAATAGGTTCATACCTCGCACCTCTCGCCTGTGGAACACCCTTCCCAATTACTGTTTCCCTGAGATCTATATCTCCAACTATTCCAATGTAATGTCAATCGACATCTCCAGTTACCTTGATCTCTGGGAACAGAGGATAGTCAAATCTGGAGACTAGGGAAGGTGATCAACCAGTTTAAAGCCTCAGTCACGCAGAGCATCCATTAAAACCTAGGACTTGTATGCTGGAGAATTCTTATGAAAGCAATCGCCTCTCGAAATTTTTCCTGGGATATGGTTTTGATAGACTTTCGTATCAGCTTCAGCAAGTTAACATAATACTCTCTGCTGATTGTGTGTCCATTTTCAAGTTAATGAAGACGATGCCATTTGTATAACAGAAAACTGAGTCCATCACCTTCCTCGCAGATGAAATGACCATGGCCTGTTTTAGAGCAGTTGAGGAGGTTTTCTTCCACTCCATGCATTGTTTCTGGCTCATGGGTTAGGAAGCGTTCAAGGAAACCAGCTGGATCTGCGTAAAACAGTGACAGGTATTCTCGTGAATTAATGCATGGAAGATTTCACAGATCTAGCATTACTCCTTAATAGTCAGCCTATGAACATTTCAGCCCATCTTCATACCTGTAAAGAAACAATTCAGTTATTTTTAAGAAGAGTTGAAATTGGTGCATACTAGATTTCATAGTGCTAGCATCACTCCGTCATAATCAACCTATGAACATTTCAGCCCATCTTTGTGCCTCCTTACAATTCAAATGATATTTTGTCTTCTTTTCTCATGTCTTATGTATAAGACTGTACTCAGCTGTAATTGAACCAACATAATTAGACTGATCTACTCGTAAATAATAGGGAAAACACTTATTGAAACTGATTTCTTTGGAAGATTAGCATTCATCCAATATTTCTGAAGGTGACACATGCAACCGCATGTAAACCTCATTGGCAGACGATGCACTCGGAAATGTTACAAGATGGAAGAAGACTTTGAACATTTAATTCGAATATTTATTTCCTGATTGTTTTCTTATCAAATGAAATGACATAGTTCCCTATTGATAATTTTATTACAAGAATGCATTGTAAAGGATTTTATTGTAGGAATATATTGTAAATGATTTTTCTACAAGAATGAATTGAAAATCTTTTTATAAGTATTCGTTGGAATTATTTTGCTATAAGAATGCATTATAAATGTGTTTACTATAAGAATGCTTTGTGATTTTATAATAAATTAATTTACTCTAAGAATTCTATGTAAATAATTCTATTATAAGAATATATTATAAATGATTTTATTATAAGAAAGCATTGTAATAATTTTAATATCAGAATGCATTGTAAATGTTTTCATTATAAGAATGCATTGTAAATGATTTTATTAAAAGAATGCATTATAAATGATTATATTATAAGAATGCATTGCACATGATTTTATTATAAGAATATATTGTAAATGATTTTATTATAAGAATGCATTGTAAGTGATTTTATTATAAGAATGTATTGTAAATGATTTTATTATAAGAATGTATTGCAAATAATTTTGTTATAAGAATTCATTATAAATGATCTTATTATAAGAATGCATTGTAAATGATTTTATTATAAAAATGCATTGTAAATGGTTTTATTATAAGAATGCATTGTACATGATTTTATTATAAGAATGCATTGTAATTCATTTTCTTATAAGAACGTATAAGAAATTATTTTATTATAAGAATGCATTGAAAGTGATTTCATTAAATTGATTTATTGAGCATTGCTTACACGTGGAACAAGGCCAAAATACAAGAAGGATCGAACTCATGACTCTGACGCAATTAATCTAAGGAGACAAGATAGCTAACAAATACACCACTTCGAAATGTTCTATGTGCCTATTATAAGAATGAATTTCAAATGAGTTTATTAAAAGAATTCATTCTAAATTATTCTGTAAGAATTCATTGAAAATAATTTTAAATATAAAATGCTTTAAAAATTATTTTAATACCAACTTTTTATTTACTCGGCGACAAAACGTGAAGGAGATAAAAAACATTATTATGGCATATTCATTTAGCAATTTTTATCAATTCTTTTTATTTTACAGCTGACCTGAAAACTGTATACGTCGCTAAAGATTCTGTTTTCTTATTTCTCATGCTTTACATGTATGTGTATATATATTATATTTTATTTATATATATATATATATATATATATATATATATATATATATATATATATATATATATATACATGTACATTAAATTTATAAATACACACACACATATATATATATATATATATATATATATATATATATATATATATATATATATATATCACATTATGAAAATTCCGACAATTATTTTAAGATTTTTTTATAATGTTTATATTGTTCTTTTTATAGATACAAATATTTGTTAAGTAAATGCTCTATTTATAATGAATAGTATTAATAACATTTACCGGCCTGAATATCTGAGAAATTTTCATAGAAAATCTGCGTCCTCCGACTGAAATCTTTTCTATGAAGATATCTCGGACATTCAGGCCGGTAAATGTTGTTTAATATTGTTTATTATAAAACATAGCATTTGCTTAAATATTTGTATCTATAAAAAGAATGTATAAAATATATATATATATATATATATATATATATATATATATATATATATATATATATATATATATGTATGTATGTATGTATATGAATGATAATACTCGTTTTGAAAAAACTCGGTTAGCTCAAATTGTAACATAACAAACTGGTGTCCGAGGAAAAAAATCAAAATAAAAAAAAAGAATCAAGAACATAACACTGCACGAATCCCTCGCATAGGTTTATTATTATTTTCTTTTTTTTTTTTTTTTTTTTTTTTTTTTTTTTGTCACGTGGTCATGGTTTTATTTGGTTTTATCAATAAATATTGTTCCATTATTGGCCTTTTTACCCAGTTTTACCCTGAAGATCCATTTAGGTGAAACCTAAGTAGGTTTGTCTGTCTCTTTAGGATTATTTTAGTTTTATTTTAATTTATATATATATATATATATATATATATATATATGAGATGCGATGAGAACCAAAGTAATATATAAATTCAAACGTTCACAGCATTAATACAAAAGAGGGCTCGATATCGATAGTAGAGCGATAATTATTTATTTATTATAATTTTTTCATATAGACAAAAGCATTTTACTCACTACAAAGATGTAACATTTCAACTGCACTTCGTTTTTCGATTCTCACCCGTCGAAGTGCATTTGAAATGCACTAAACCAAGTTGCATCTTTGTAGTGAGTAAAATGGTTTTGTCTATATGATAAAATTATAATAAATAAATATATGTAAGAAATTGTGATGAGAAGTAAGGAAACCGAAACCTTACCGACGTATACAGATTTCAGTTCACACACACACACACACACACACACACACACACATATATATATATATATATATATATATATATATATATATATATATATATATATTATAAAATGAATTAAGTCCGACATATTTCAATTTGTTTCGATTAATCGTTTAGATGATTTGCTCTCGTATATGAGTATCTGTCTAAAATAATGTTTATGCCGAACAAATTAACATTGTCTCCCTCTATCAATTACGACTGAGTAGTGAATTCAATCCTCACTGGGTGTCCATACTTTAGGCCTTGTTCTACGACTAAGCAATGCTTAGTAACTTACTATTGCAGGGCGCTTCTATGTGGCGCAGTGGTTAGCAAGCTTTTCTCCCGAGATCAATTATGGCTGAGTAGTGAGTTCGTTCCTCACTAGGTGCTCTTTAGCTTGGGTCTTGTGTCACGTCTAAGCTACTCTTGTTAAATCACTATATTTATGTATGTGTGCGCACACAGCCGCGATTTATGGAAGTTGTTTCTTTCCAATGAGCCAGTCAACCTGACACGAGTCCCTTTTCTCTGTCCAGCAATCATCAATGCTGACGCCTTTATGGTTGTCGGCCTATAGTATTTTATAGGGTTTTGTTTTTTTTAATAGATTCTGTTTTTGCTAATGATTTTAGCAGCTGAAGATCGGCATTTACGAAAAATACATCAACTCAGCCAAATCGGAAATTCAGTTTGACTGTTTGATTGCTATGTCCGACTGGGACCATTTTGTTTTTGTTATGTCTAACTCTCGGAAAAGGATCACTCAACTCAGTGGTAATCATTTCGTTTTTACCATACCATTGACCGTATTATAACGCAGTATCTGATACAGCACTGGTCTATTCATTCTTCTACTATTTTCCCGCGTCCCTTCTGAACGTCGGCAATCATGGCACTCCACATTTTCCTGTCCATTGTTGCTCTTAATAAAATTTGTCATTTTATTATCTCTGCTAAATAATGTTCTGACAATCATGATAGGTAACCTATTCCTCGATTTCCTCTGTCCCGTATGTCGTCAATCTGTCCTGTGAGGATCTAAGTTTCCAAAACCTCTTTCCTCATGACTTTCCGTAGAAATTTCAACTGTTGCTTTCTGGTGTTAAGTATCCCTTTTGTTTTTATTTTTTCTGAAACTTTGTCGTTGCCCACATGATCAGTTCAGGTTATTCTCAGCATCGTTATGTAGAAGCACACTTGTGTTGCTTCAAATCTCTTCTTCATCTGCGAGGAAAAAGGCCCAGCATTTACTGTCATATATGTGTGAAAATATTACGTAAAAAGTCAGTAGTCTTTTCTTTACACTATTTACATTATTCGGACTATTGTCCTCATCTTTGTTGCCATATTTATGACAACTTTTCGGCCGTTGTACGTTCCGGCCTTCTTCAGGTGGTTAGAATGTCGAACTGAACCCTTTATTCCGCTCACTGGGGTAGATTGTTCTAGTTCCACTTGCAATGTTTAATGGATGTCAGTTATCTCCTGTTAATTCCCATCTGAAAGTTCTCCACTGCCTTAACCGGGTATTGAACTCACACTCTTTGGGAAGCCTTTATCCACTGTGCCATGTGTTGAGAAGAATAACTAAGTGGAGAACTTTCAGAGAGGAATTAACAGGAGATAACTGATAACTGACATCCATTAAACATGGCACGTGGAACTAGAACAGTCTACCCCCGTGAGCGGAATAAAGGGTTCAGTTCGAAATTCTAACCACCTGAAGAAGGCCGGAACGTACAACGGCCGAAAAGTTGTCATAAATATGGCAACAAAGATGAGGACAATAGTCCGAATAATGTAAATAGTGTAAAGAAAAGACTACTGACTTTTTACGTAATATTTTCACTCATATATGACAGTAAATGCTGGGCAATTTCCTCGCAGATGAAGAAGAGATTTGAAGCAACACAAAACGGAAATTACTTATGACTTAATCTAATATATCAACTCTTCCATTGTCTCCTATTTCAATAAAGGGGAACTGCTCACAGAGGGTATCAGGCTAAGTATCCTCTACACCAGTCAGTTCGCGCGCACCTTTCAAATTTGCCGAAATATTTCGCAACATATCATGAAAATATATTGAGTGACTGGAAAGAGAAAGAGAGAGAGAGAGAGAGAGGAAGCGAGAGAACGTATTAGAGAAAAATGCAAAACTCCAACACAAGAAAGGTAGGTGTGCCAGCAGGTATGCAACTGATAGTCTGCTAAATCTACGAATGGCTCCACCTGTTCTGTCAGGAGAGAAACCAAAGCAACGAACAAGATGCATGTAAGGCATTCGAAATAAAAGCGACCCCCCCTATTACAGTTCGCCAGCTGTTTGTGTAATAATCATCAATTCCTGCTCAATCTCGCCACGGCCTGTTTTTTATTTATGCTCTTTTGCTTCTTAAATTTTTTTTCCAGCTCGATGCCTCGATTGCTCTTCCTTCTTTTCGTTTTAACCTGAAGCGTTTCTCTTATATTGCAATTTGTTTGATCATATGTCGCCAGTCTCTTGACTCGTTATTTTAGAAGAATTTATTGCAATAACTCTCTTATAATGTTGCTAAGATTCATTGCCTTTTTCTCTTTTATTCACTTATCCACACTTATCTAGCCAAACATTTCTCAACCAGTCGGTGCTGTTTTTATTAATCTATCTGTCACTCACTTAGCCGTGGTGCAATGGCCATTAAACTAGTTTAGAAAACCGTTATTCCTACAGATAGTTCGTGTACCACAGAGGGTTCCAAACTAGTCGTTACATATCTATCTATCTATCTATCTATCTATCGCAGTCTTTTCATATCTATCTATCTATAACCGACTGTTCATATCTATCTATCTATCTATCTATCTATCTATCTATCTATCTATCTATCTCAGTCTTTTCATATCTATCTATCTATAACCGACTGTTCATATCTATCTATCTATCGCAGTCTTTTCATATCTATCTATTTATCTACATCCGACTGTTCATATCTATCTATCTATCTATCTATCTATCTATATATATATATATATATATATATATATATATATAGATAACTAGACTCGTTTCGAAAAACCCTCGAATTTTTTATTTGCTAATCAAATCAATTTCGAGGGAAAAAAGGTTTTAAAAAAAGAAAGAGCTACAAACATGAACTTCTGCCGACAAAAAAATCGCACAGATGCAGGTCTGAAGCCCAAAGAAAAAACCCCGATACGAGTAACAACTAACTAACAAAAGAGCTCAATACAACCGTAGAGCAGACCTTTAGATACATTAGTGAGCCAGACAAACCTACCTAGGTTTCGCCTAAACGGATCGTCAGAAAATTTTGGCTGACGATCCGTTTAGTTGAAACCCAGGTAGGTTTGTCTGGCTCACTAGGTATCTATCTATCTATATATATATATATATATATATATATATATATATATATATAGTGTCATCCCCAGACAGACTGTTTCGCTGGTTCAAAGCTGTTAAGACAAAACCAGTGCTTCAATCCGGAATCAAAATCCGACGGATTTGACATCAGTGAGATATCCTTCGCCTAGGTAGGATATATATATATATATATATATATATATATATATATATATATATATATATATATATATATATATATATATATATATATATATATATATATATATATATATATATATATAGTTTTAAGGTGTGCTATATTTATGGGATAAAGTGCTCAGTATCAGAGACAGAGCGTATGTAAATACAAATATAAAAGTTAATATTGAAGTCAACATTCATAGGTGACAGGTTCTCTCAGACATATTTGGATCTCATCTGTTATTTCGTCACCTGTGACAGTTATCTAACCAATAAGAAATAACCAAACACAACATAAAGTTAATCTGCGTCTCTTTGCTTTTTATCATATGTACCTTGATTTCTGATGTAGCTTTAATAAATTAAAGATGTTAGATTGAGATTTGTTTTTCACTTGTTCCTTATCCAAAACATTTTGTCGGTTTCCTATCCATACTTGATTTCTCTCCCCCTCTCTCTCTCTCTTTCTCTCTCTATATATA